>CAIGRB010102667.1:6073-23493 GCA_903798255.1 Fraxinus quadrangulata | reverse complement strand
AATTATTTCATTTACATTATTACATATTTTTCTGATATCTATTCGTCGTTGAATATTCTTACTAAACTAAAAGAACAAACTTTGTACTTGTCCTAATATTCACATATTTTCCTTAACCCCATCATTTTCAAAAAGAAATAATCAGAGATTGCAAATTCATGGAACCCTCACAACCTATGACATGGATCACCATTCATGGAATAAGATCAAGAGCACAATTTAATACATAGACTAAATTAGGATTCTTCATATTATAACCAGATAATTTTTCATCAAAACTTTAATGATGCTATTATATTTTCCTCGATGAAGAAACTTCTTAATTTGAATTATCAATACTGCAAAGGGAGTGCCACCAATATTAACCACATCTGGAGTCAAATTTGCACAAGTCCATTCTTTGAGGGAAAAGTAGTTGGTAATGTAGTCTTTTTCCTAAAATTCCCTTTTTGTCCACTTACTATCCTACATTCCCTCAACGAATATTCGCTTTATATTGGAATCGAAAAAGAAGACTCCTAGACAGTTTACTGAATTTACTTGAAATTTCCTATAGGATTATATGTCATTACTATCCTATAATCTAATATAAATTATTACTCCAACTTAAAACAACAAATACAAGTCAATCGACATTCTTCTCCAATCAACAAGAATCCCGTATTCATATATTAAACAGTTTGCAGAACTGAAACCCCAGCACCAGTGTATACATTTCTTCACTCTTAATACGCAGTTCAATAACTACATCCCAAATTTCCATCATTAACAAAACAAGAAGACACCCGGGGAAGTACAACCACATTAAATGCACCACAAGTCATCAAAACTAAAATCTAAAGTCCAATGAAAGGTTTTAAATTTACACCGTTTTTCAATTTCTTGGTTCAAATTCGAAAAAAGAGTGAAAAAAGAAAGATAAATTGAGATCAACAATTACCTTGGCAAGCAATCTTGAAGTGGGCTGCTGATTCTCTCTGCTTAACAGACCAAAAAACAGCAGAATTACTGATCCCCACAAAATTAGCCATAATACATTTGAAATTCGTGGCCTCACTGGTCGCCGAAAATCTGAGCCCCGGCCCCTCATTATTATTCATTTACTCTAATTCTTGGAGAATTATTATACCAAGAAATCAATGGGAGCTCAAAATCATAACAAATACAAATAAGGTGAGAAGAATAATGATGGGTTGAAACGAAGAATTGATGTTGTACTTGACGTGGTTTTTTAATTTTTATTGAGGAAAAGTGGAAAATGTACAGTGCAGTTAAGAAGAAGAAGCGGGAGAACTGGGATATGAATGGACAGGAGGATCTGGAATTACAGGCAGTTAATTATATTGTTATCGGTTGTGAGTGTATTGCTGGCACAAAATTATACAACAAAATTTCAGCTAAAATAATCTGGTAAATATTTGTAAAATTCGGTTTTTGCTTTTAAAAAAAAAAAAATTGTGCAAATTTTGTCATTTGTTTACTTTGATTTTTTCTTCTTTTCTTCTTTTTATTTTTATTTTCAGTAATGTTTCAAGTTCTCAATTGAGACTTAAAATAAATTTTTAGGTAACTATTGGAAACAAGCAAAGGCTATAAACTCAAAAGTTAATGCATAAATTGAAGTTTATTAGAGAAACAGATCTTCATCCAAATAGACATAGATTGACCTATACAACAATCATCATTCAAGGCCTGCTGTCTGCAAAATAACAAGACAGGAGGCAAGCCCTTTGCATATATTACACTTCCACCATCAAAGGACAGATGAACTTTTCTTGGGGCATAAAATGCTGGAAAATGCAGTGTTGAGGCCTCAGTGTGTCACGTCGGTGGGTTAATTGTTGCAAATGAAATGTAAAAGTAATGTTGCCAAACCATTTACCTTATCTAATCTTTGACAACCCACCTACGGCCATGAATTTGATAACCACCAAAGGTCTGATCGCTGCTACTCTCTCCACCGCTTTCAGCACTGGTATACCCTGATTTTCGACGATGCTTCTTTCTCCTTGAACTGACACTGTCGCTGAGACTTCCATTTAAGAGAGGATCATCTATTCCTCGGATCACTCCGTGTGTTGGTGAAGTCTTAGCTATGCAACCGTCATCCTTTGTTCTCCTACTCTTGTCATGCCTCTTTATGTTCTGAGAGATGTTGTGCAATTTCTGATTGAACTTGTTGATTCCTTTCTCCACAGGTTCTACTGCTAGAGTGACTGTAAACTTCAAATCATTTACAATCTGTGTTCAAAGTGTCGATAAAGGTCAACACAAGAACATTAGTTAAAATGTGATTGTAAAAGATGATATTGAGGTAATGCTTGAATGAATCTTCAGTTGCAAGACGCAAGACAATCAAAGAAAACAGTCTAAGGACTTTTTTCATCAATGTGAAGGGCTAAAAGAAAAAATAGACAAAACCCCTTTCTCCTCCTTGTTAGCCAAGCGCTAACTTCACTAACCCCACCAAGTGACTAACTGCTGAACGAGTATAACCACAGGACTAAAAACATGTAAACAAATGAAACAGCATCCTGGGATAGGAGGATAAATGTTGGTCGTTTTGTGAAGCCTTATTCCAGGGAAGCATTAAGTCAGATACTAGCCATCTTCAGAATGTCAAGATCATTAACCAATCAAACTAGATAGAGGATAACCGCTTTAGACCGAATGACTAGGTGAGCGTGGTTTTGATCATCCTAACAACTTTTTTCTTTCTTTTAATGCATAATAAAACCCCGCAATAACTGATCTACAGAGTCAATCATATGCCCAGATGCTATGCAGAAGTCAATGAGTAAATTATTTTGCATTGAAGAAAGTTAACCATACGAAACCACGAGACATCAACACAACTTTGTTAATTACACCATATAGTATCTAGTGAGAAATCGTGGAAGCCATGACAAGTTGATTATACCTACACATTTTAAGGATCCTTAAGTCATCTGGTCAATCTGAGATCTCAAGATATCAAGATCTCAATCTGAAACACTTATTCTACGAAATGCAGGTAATAGCAAGCCTCATCATTATTCACCACCACCTCAACAAGAAAAAAGAGAGAAAAAATTAAACAACAAAAATTGCATTCCGAACTTTACAAATATTTCTTTCTTATAAATGTACTTTAATATGAAACGGAAAAATAGACAGATATGATGATAGTTTCAACAGATTGTTCTGCAACATAAACAACCGTTCAAAGCTGCAAGGACAAACTGGCTCAACAGATGAGTGAAAGATGACGACTTACATATTCACCCCCGCCGACGAAGACGTCCCGTACACTTTCTCTTATGGTCATTCCACTCCTATTATCAAAATCAGGTTGAGGAAGACGTAATTTTGTGGGACGCTCGCTGTCCCTAACCTCATCAGGATCTAGAGGGCAATCTACAGATGCATAATCTCCAAGAACTGAAACTCTTCCAGAAAAGTGATCCCCCATTAACTCATAAGGCTTTGCAGGAAACACATAAAGGTGAACCACAGAAGCAATGCCCATCTGTGCTGGATGAATATATAAACCTGTTAATCTCAAATATTTTACATGAGAAATTCAGAATAAATTAAATTGTAGGTACATGATATATAACAATCATTAACGATTGTCAAGAATCCTTCTTTCCCGGTTCGATTTAATATTTCATTAATTTACAATAGCGAGAGAGTCGCATATCTAAGTACGCAGGCCAACCTTGTATAGATTCCCCCTCTTTCTGTACTTCAAATCCCTCTGAAGCTTAGAATCCTTTCTATCCTCAAACTGGATTTACTTTTTGTTTCTTATCCTCCCTGATTCCTCCCCATAAAATCCTGTAATAGTCTTCTAATACCACCAACTTCCTTGCACTGTTCTCAAATCCCTAACTCATGATCCTAATCATTATCAAACTCATCTAATTCTTTCACAAGTCAGACAAACTTATCCTACATTACTTTCACATTACTGATGCTTCCCCTTTCAAATCAGTGGACTATAGATTTGATTTCCCAAAAATCCTAACCCATTCTTGAAAGTAAGGAAAATAATTATTTTATTGTAGTAAAAAATTATTATGTGCGTACATATATACTATATGTAGAGATCATTCTGAACGAAGAATAATATTTCACTTAAATTAAAAGAGAGATTTTTTTATCTAAAATATTGAAGTGTTATTTTAATATCATTACAATGTATATGTACAGCATATTTTGTACGACAAACAATACTCCATTGTAATTAAAAATAGAGTATTTTTTATTTCCTCTGAGAACACAAATTCTTCCAAAAAACCAAGTACTATTTTAATACCATTATAGTGTTTATTTTGTATGCAACAGCAGAGAAGTTTTAATAAAATTGGAAGCTGATTAGTTTTTGCTAATTTTAACAATAAATAATACAGTAAACTTAAAGATAAATGTGAAAGTTTCTATAATTAATATAAAAAATATAATAACACTAATAGTATAGGCTTCATTAGAATTGCCTCATATGTACCATCAATATTATGAATATAATTGAAACTTAAATGTAATAACATGTATAAAAGATGCAATATAAATTAAAAATATTTATATAAAAAAACACACACACATCTAAAAAGAATTGTAAACGAGTTGTATTCTTAAACCCAATCTTTTATTTACATTCACATTGTGATAATATGAGCTAACATCTAATATTAGTCATTCTCGTATCTCTAGATAAATTCCTCTTCAAGTTTTGACAGTAAAAAATCGTATCACATATGCATGTGATACTTACTGAATTTTCCAGTCCAGAATTTCACCAAGATCCAACCATCTCCATCCCACAGTTTTATATCCATGATATGGCATGTGCAAGTGTGTGAATCAATTAATTAAATATAATAAGTGGTGTCAAGCATATAATTTGTGAGGTTAATCATATATGCATCTACTTAACCACTGTCCTTTGACCAAATAAAATAACCTCTACAGCTTCCGCTAAAACAAATACATGAAAAAATAAATAAATAATTCGATGCAACAATGCAGGGATTGAATAGTAGATTCCTTTTCTTTTTCTTTGACTTTAACCCATTTTTCCTAATTAACAGTTGGTATCACGATTTTCCCTGCAACCAAACAAAAAACCTAAACTCTGAAGGGGCAATTTCAGTCTTGAAACTTGTCTCCTTTTCTTTTTCATTAAACACCAGAAGAAGCATGTTAAGTCCCCCATCCGTTTCTTTACCTATAGGAAGTAGAGACCTACTTCCTAGTCTTTCCACTATCTATGGCACAATTGCCAATTGCTAAAACTGGAAAAGGATCATTTACCAGAATGAAATAACTTTATGATAAAAACCTAACTTCAGTTGAAATCTNCCCCACCCTAAAAAAAAAAAAAAAGAAAGAAAACACTTTCAAAGACGTGGAAAAGCATCAATCATTTGAATAATGAAGTGACTTGGAAGCAATCATGCCTTCACAGTGTACTTGGAAGCAATCATGCCTTCACAGTGTTTCTCAAATATATCTAATTGTGTCATTGTTCTAAGTAATATAATTTACTAGGAGCAATAAAAATAGTGAAGTCCAACTTAAAATAATTACCTCAATACAGATGATGAAGTCCTGAACACTTGACTTAAATTGCAGTGCTTGAGCTATTGGACTTTTAAATAAACCAAGGGTGTAGAGAAGGGCTATAGCCACACCTTGCCACCAAGTTAGAAACACAATAGACTTAAATGTCAAGAACTTGTATAGCGGTTTAATGTGTGATAATTCATATTTTGTGATGGTATAAAATTGAACTAAGCAATATAAAGCCCATGACTGACTGAAATTTAACACCACAGCCATGTAAGGGTACCTACAAAGAACAGAAGGCAGATATAATTAGAGATATTTCAGGCCTCTTATGCAAATCAAATAGCAATATATGATTAAATAGAGGTAATTTGATGGTAAAACATTTCAAAAGGCAATGCCAGTTGAAATTAATTGCAAGCCAACAATGATGAGAACCTATAAAACTAACAATAGAATAAGATATGGATTGAGGAGATGATTTGAGACAAAAATTATAGCAAGGAAAACATTAATATCATTAGATAGATGCAATGAAAATATAAAAGGACAAAAAGGTTTTTGGATAGGCATTCAAATAAAAAGGCCATAATAGAAGCAAAACACTGCATAAATGCATTTTCATTGGTAAGTTCAGTGCTAACATATTCTTTGCATTCCCATTTTTCTAGTCACTACGTAATCACATACTTATCCAAAAGGTCATGATTGACTATTCCAAATATTTAGGAGATAAAAATCTATCTTACCCACAATTCCATTTGAAGTCTCCTTCACAATATACACCAAAGGATTCAAGAATCACTGCCAAAATAGCAGTAACTGCTTTTATAATCATCTGTCATGGAAAGTTATGTGGTTCATTTCGCATGATAAAAATTTAAATAATAGTCGACAATAGCATATGCCAAAAGGTTTACTAAGAAGAGGAAAACTTACGTATTGAACAATACCAAACTTGATAACTTGGTAAACCCATTGACCCAATTTCCAAGGCTTTAAAAAAAGATTCATCGGAAAGTGGTGCTTTACAATTCCCCTTTCAGACCCATGATCTAATAAGGGTGTTTTCGCACTTATGCATCCTTCCCTCTTCATAAATGCAATTGTCCTTTCTTCTCCGCCTAATTCAGAACATTACATGAGTTCTATTGGAAGTTTAAGATATCAAGCGAATTGTAGATTTGTGATGATTTCAACTAACATAACATTAATGGCCTTCTAAAAAAAAACATGAATGTTGAGGCCTCACATTCCAAAAATTTAAATAAAGAACCTGGAATAACAAAAAGTAAAATATTTATAATAGGAAAATGAAAAAGACAAGCTAATCAAAATCTAAATTGTGAATCGTATGTAGACATAATAACATCAAATTTGTTGAGAAGAATGATATTCGTACCTAAACATGCAACGAGATATCTCCCAAAGCAATACATGGCAAAGGATTCATAGCAATCACGCAGGATCTCAATATCAACACTAATTGCTGGGTTTACCAATGATACAAACTGCACAAACAAACCATGTTAGAGAAAGATAAATTCCGTACAATTGCAACAAGTCTGACAATGAAATCTTACAAGAAATGTTATATGATGTGCACATTTTGACTATCCTACAAACCAAATTGTCACGGGAATATGCTTGGATTTTAAATATTTGTACACAGTCTATAAATTTCCCCCAAGTCTTTAAAAAGCCTGTGGATTAGCTTTTGTGATTGGATAGAAGAAAGAACCATCCATTTCTATATAACTTTTCAAAGTATTTTACACTAAGTAGGTAAAAATCTTATACTTCATTGCAGAAACTCATTTTCACACTTTGTTAAATATTATAAAGGGGGTGGGCGGGGAACAGGGAAGGATCTAGAGCAAACATGTGCTTCCATTATACAAATTCAGCTTGATCAGAGAAATCATCAATTATTATTCTTGTTTCAATCTAGTTTTGAAAAATAATGAAAGAAATTACATGAGAAACAGGACTCACCGATTCAACAGCATAACAGGGTACCATCAGTATCACTCCCATCAAAAATTTTTGTTCCTGTTATCCACCCACAGAAAACGAAGAAAGATAAACTTCAGCATCCAAAAACCCATTAGAAAATAAGAACAAACAAATTCAAGAAAATTGTTCTCTGTCTGACCTCGGGGTTTTTGTAGGCAGAGAGGTGCTCGAATAGCAGATAAACAGAAAGGGTCAAAGTGAGGACCACGAAAAATCCAGCGATTAGAGATGCCCATGAGGGAGGTGAATATGAGCTGCTGATCCAATTCAAATAATCAGAATTTATGATATTCTGCAGCATCAATTCAACTCAGCCTATAACTCTGAAATTTGATATGGGTTTTTGTTGTTATTAATTTTTATTCGACCAAAGTTCATACGACGAACTTCTATCCTGAGGTTGAATTGGACGATCGAACTATCAGAAAATAATGGAAAATGAGTTTCAAAATATTAAAATATATTTTTGTATGTCCCAGTTTGGGCCCCTATACTTTTTCTCTCTCCTTTTTGTTCGATGTGTCCTCTTTCTACTCGACATATCACATATCACTCGGTAGGTGTTTGGTAAAGATTAAAATTAAATTT
Source organism: Fraxinus quadrangulata (assembly GCA_903798255.1). Classification (NCBI taxonomy): domain Eukaryota; kingdom Viridiplantae; phylum Streptophyta; class Magnoliopsida; order Lamiales; family Oleaceae; genus Fraxinus; species Fraxinus quadrangulata. Next base: position 15,339 of record CAIGRB010102667.1, on the reverse strand, counting down.
TTAATTGATTGTGATAGAAATTTTTGAAATGTGTGGTTGAAATGTTGTGAAATCCATAAAAGATGTGGTTAATATTAATTGTTTGACTTTAACTTATATTAAAATCTGATTTTAATTACAAACAAACATGGCATAAAAATTTATGTTACTTGAGCTTAAAAATTAATAGCAATTTAACGTGTTTTATGTTGATAAAGGATACGTCGTATATGTGAAATTTGAAAATATACGGTGCTTATTAGTAATTTAGTACATGATATTTATCTTTAAATTTGTAATTATGATAACGTTCCTACATTTCAATATATTGTGCACAACGTCACTACCTTACATTTTTTAACACTTTCATTATTATTTTCATCTTTCATTGCGGAAATCATCTTTCTCATGATTTTATCCAATTTTTCAATTTTAAAAAAATGTAAAATGACAAATATAGCCTACTATTCAAAAAAAAAAAAAGGAAAAGAAAAATTAAAGAACAAATTATAATCACACTCCCAAGCTTTTTAAAAAAGTGCAAATGTGTTCAAATAAATTATTAAAACGGTAGGGACGTTTGTACAGTAACATTGAAAAGTAAAGAAATTTTGTGCTAATTACTTGATATTAATTTATGGCTCCAACTTAAGTTAGCACGGTAAGTTTATTTATGTCAATTGGAACTAATATGCAATATATTGGAAGTAAATTGAATTTTAATGATTTTATTAAGGCAAATTTTAAATTAAGTGGTCTAATAAAATTTTGAGTGAGAGTTGACAATACAATAAATTAAAGATTTAAGTGAGAGTTGACAATAATAAAAAGCAAACAAAGAGCAAAGTCGTGCCCCTTCACGTTCATATTCGGATGATCGCATTTTTTCCGAGTTTGAGAAGATTTACGCTCGAATAACATAATGAACGTATTTCATATCAATTAATGACCAAATTTTTTTTACTAATTGCTTGAACATGTCATTAACCCAGTCAAAAACATATTTGCAATATTTTGCACCCTAGTTCTTGAAAACTCAAAATTTGCAAAATGGCCTAAAACTTCCTAAGCATTACAAATAGCCCCTATCTTATTTCATGGTCTTCTGGGATATTGGTATTACATTAGCGAGGGGAAATCAAAACTAAGCCCCCATTAGAATTTAACCTCTACCAAACATGGGCTAAACATTCCTAGTTTTCTAACAACAAACCTCTTTCTTTGTATTACTTTTCATAATTTGAAATTTTCCAAGAATTCTTATTTTCAAGAAATTTTCCAACCTCATCCTTCGAATTTCCGCTCAAATACATATGTTCGTGTATAATATCAACTAGATAATTCTAATAGGTAGTGAGCATAAGAAATAAATATATGGGCGTCATTCTATGGGATTTTATATTCATACAAAAATATAGAATATAAAGGAAACATGCGTCAATATAGATTCCACAGCAGTTGCATCACGAAGGTGGAGTAAAGAGTAAAATAGGGCTACTTGATCGCATTTTAATTCGAAATCGATTCTCAATAAAGATAAAATGTCCTACATTAGAAATATCATTAAAATTTTAAAATTCCTTTTTCATATATACTATTAAAATACTAATTACCAAGAATGTATGATCAAGTGTGCAAATAAACAAAAATCATGCTTAGCGGGTTAATGGGCCGGATCCAAATCCATTAAATTCGTATGAGCCGCCAAAACGTTGCAGTGAAATTTAGGGTTTTGTTTAGGGTTTCTGACTCCTTCTATATAAATCCGATCTTCTTCTTCCTTTTCTTCGTCGCCCTTCACAAAATCTAAGCTCCTAAAATCAACCTCCATCAGACCCTAAGTTCCTCTGTATCCAGCAGTGATATCAAAATTACTCCTAATCTATGTAGAATTGTGTGATTTGCCGTGTATTCATGTGCTTTTCCAAATTTTATAAATTGCACGTAGCCTCCCGGGCTCCTCTGAGATTTTACAAGTGATGTTGAAGCCCCAAAGCTCGTGCTAGAAATACGCCGTTTAGTGTTGCAGATTCGTCTCGTTGTACATCTTTTCCACGGCTAATCTGTGTCAAATCAACGGCTACATATCCTCTGAATTGAAATTTTATATATTCAAATTTTATGTTTTGCTGCCTCTCCACACCTTTAGCTTTTCTTTCGTAATTGTTTCAGTGAAGAAATTGCTAGTCATGGAGGCAGATATCTAATATCCGGCGGTGTACACGTGGGGGTTTATTCATTTCTCATATTTTACCTCTAAAAACATCCGCTATATTCAAAAACTAATTAAAATTTTGAATCTTTGTTTTTTTAGATTTTTTCGGCTATGATTAATTAATTATCCGCGCTTCTGAGATGCATAATCTATGAAGTATATGGATAAAAATGGTTGAATTTCTTGATATGAGCCATTAAATTACAAATTTTTTTATTTCAGTTTCAGCTTTTATAGGCGGTGATGATTGATTTACAGCTAAATATGCCAGTTCTGCTTCAGAAAATTCTTGATTGATAAGCTGTTTAATCTCTGAGCTTTTCAAACATTTTATTACTCAAATAAGAGGATATAAATGTGTAATTTTGATTTTATAATAATAAATTCTTTGTTGTCCATGAAGATCTGATCCAAATAATTGAGATGTATTTGATCCCAAGACCCTGAAAAGGGAGAACCTCCTTGGGGTTGGTACATTAGTACATGAAATTACTGGATATGTCTGAGACATTGAATTATAGTATTTGAGGTTTTGAAATATTTGATTTGTCGAATGAGTTTAACTATACTCTTGTCCTTGAATATGAACCAGGTCAAGGGTCTGAATAACTCATAAATTTTGTGTTGCCATCAGCTTCATCTTTTGAAATTGCTAACGAGAATGAAGTTAAATAACAACACTACATGTTTTGTTTTGTTAACTATGAAGCTGCTTCTGCCGCCATTGGAGTTCTGTTTTCATCATTTAACACTTGTAGCAAGATTGGTTCTTGCCCATCCCCTGCTCTAGTCTGTTGGATTTAAAGTGTCAGATACTGGTGCTGCTGCTTCTTTTTCACATTGAGAAACTTGTATTTCTTGATTAGAAGATAGATCTATTTGTAGTGAAAAATTGTGGCTTTTTAATTCATGGTTGAGACGGTTCATATATTGTACATGTTTGGTATTAAAAGTTTGAATGTTAAATCAGAACTGAGTTTGAATCTTAACACACGTGTTGGACAGTTGTATTATTTGACTAAAATATGTATCAAAGAAACTAAACATTCCAGACTTAGGTGAGAGTTATGTACCTCCACTTCAAACTCTGATTTGTATTTTTCGTAAATCGTAAATCTGATCAGAGATGGAACAAGAATTATTTTGCAGGATTATGTGCACAAGAACATATTCCAGTATGCCCAATTAATCTGCCTATTAAACTTGCTGTAAAACGCATAGAAATATTATTTGCAGAAGCATTAAAAGGCTGCACAATTCATCAGCATTATGATGACTCCCTCAAACAAAGAACCCTTGAAAGAGAGGAAACTGAGGATCAAGTTTAACATTTTAATTCCCAACAAATGCTCTGAGGGCTGAGAAGAAATTTCGAAGCAACAAACTACTTACTCCATGGATAAGAATATTGTGTACATTTCTGCTGGTGTTGACTTTATTGGAATGGCAAAGTATTGAACATTTTAAACGAGACATAGTGGATATGAGTAGATTCGTTTGGCATTTTTGAATATTTATAGCAACTCAGTTGAACCTCACAAAACACCCTTCTCTGGAATGGTGACATTGTTTTGATATTTCTTCTCACATTTATAACCTGATGGAGCTCAAGCAAAATCCTCCATTCCACATCAGGTGATTCAAGAGTCTACAAGTAAAGCATACATATAATAAGTTACTTATTTAACCACTGCACAGCTAAATAATAATTTGGCGCCAATCATAAATGCATTCTTGATATCACTGATCAAATCATACCTTATTCACTTCAATACATTTGCTTCAGCAGCAGGGACAGATTGGCATATTTATCTCCTCTGTAACCATATGGTTTACAGTTTACTGAAATAATTTGACCCTTTTGATGCTCTAAACTATCTTCTTTTCAATGTAGAATCCTTTGGACCAACAAAGTCCGGAAGGCATTCTTTCATCTCCTTGGAAAATTTCAAAGCCAATTCCGTCTTCCCTGTCCTTTTTAAACTGAAAATTAGAGCTCGGTAGATGTGAATTGAAGGTTGGATCCTCCTACGTTTAATCTCCTCAAAAATTCTCAATGCTTCCTCAATTTTTCCTGACCTGCCTAAGCTCTCAATCAAAGCTTTGTAAGTCCGCAAATCTGGTTGAACTCCTCTCTCGCTCATTTCTTTGAAATATACTAAGCACAAATCAAATCTACCTACCTTCCACAAGCTGGTTAATAAGGTGTTGTATGTAACAATATCTGGAATAAGAGCAGCCTTTTTCATAGCAGCAAATTCATGTAGCATTTCATCTATTTTTCCAAGTCGACCAAAAATCCCCAAAATGGTATTATATGTAACCAAGTCTGGTTCACATTCTAAACTTTTCATATGATCAAATACGAAAAGTGCCTTGTCAACATGTCCGCATTTATCAAAGGCAAAGATAAATCTGTTCAGAACTATTTCATTTCTAGGGATTACCATTTCTGAAACTTCTTTAATAAATTTCAGTAACATGACAGGATCATTATGCTTCACAAACACTCCAGCAAGTATAACATATGTAGTTAATCTTATAGAGTCACAAGACACCAAAAAGTCCTTGAAAATTTTTAAAAGCAAGTCAATATCATTTTTTTCACCTGCAGCCACCAGAAGGCGCTCATACGCACAAGGGCTGAAGAATATGTGCTTCTTACATAAAGAATGCAATAGCCTAGCAGCAGATAGAAGATCTCCAGCAGTACAGAGCTTGCTAAGGTAAGTGGTACAGATTTCTTCTCTAGAAACTGAAGAGTCCTGGATAGCAGCAAGTATTTCATTCAAGATTTCATCATTGCTTTCTTGAGGAGGAGGGAATTCTGTTGGTATTGATTGCCGATTGCGAAATGAATTACTGTAAATAGCAAAGAAAGGCCAAATCCAAAAGATTCTGACTGGAATGGATTTAACATATCTCTGTTGTAGATATATAGTTATTATGAGATCAAAATAACACATTCACGTATTTTGTAAGAAATAAGCTAACCATACTTTCAAGAGAAGTTCAATATAGTCAACGATCACAAAAGATCAAGTAAATAATATATTTATTTGACTAACTGCACACACAATATTCAATTCCACGATTTCTGAAAATTGAAAAAGATAAAACCGATCATTATGAAAATTTATGCATCAGCAGTTATATATATTCCATTTGTCAAACAGAGCTTGAGCACTGCCTCTTAAGCAGTATGGATTTTCAGATTTCAGAAGATGATTTTCGCAAATAAATAGATCCCAAAATATTTCAAAATTTTGGCACCATCATATTTCTTCTAAGCAATGCTAGAGGGGCCAAAGCAATAACTCCACACAACTACTGAATCAGGGAAGAAAAGCTAGTTCAATTGTAATTGCAAAATGAAATTATCAAATCTACTGGTCTTGCAAATTACAAGATGCCCTAACTGAACTCATTGCAGTGTCAATAAAATCTGGTTTACAAATTCAGTCTCTTTGACAAAAATATATCCTTTAAAACTCATACAATAAAACACAGACAAAAAAAGGAACTAGTATCATAACTAAATTCATTATCTAATGCCTTCCCCTCACATTTTACTTCGCATTTGCATGAACTAAAAGTCTACACTTCATTAAATCCTTCAGATTCCCAAATTAAGATGACAGACAAAAAAGACAAATCGAATTACGCTCGCATCAAGTCAGCATATTTCACTGCCAAAAACCTTTCTGCTCATCTAGTAATTTTATTTACTCTCAAGTCTACCAATTGTCGCCCCATTCCTATGATCTAAATGCAATTATTTTGCTGTTACTACAGAACACCAGGTGTCCTATAAAATGCTGCCACTACAACTGGGAAGCATAAGAACCAATAATTATTTTAAAAAATCACCAAATTTCTTAAAATGTAAAAGGAAATAAAATTTTAAAAAAATAAATTAAAGCTTACAATAACTTGGTAATTTCTGGCTCCATGGGGAGCGGTGGTGAAGCCCCAAATTTTTTTCACATACATCCGCAAAGTAACTTCGTAATTGGGGGTATTAAGGAAATTCGAACGATGATAATAATGACATATCGAATTGGAGTTTCTCAGATTTGCCTTGAATTTTGAAGCAATGGCCGCTAGCATTTTGATGGGGCTAGTTTAAATTTAGGGTTTTGGACTTTCTAATTTGGGGGTTTAAGGAAATTGAAATTGGGAAAAATTTTCTCAGGAGGACTCAATTTCATTTATATATGCACTCCCAAGTCATTAACTACTATCAATCATGCTAAGTTTGACACAAAAGTTGACATAGTGTCACGTGTCATTTTATTATTGAATTGTTTTAAATAGGATGTCGCTATTTATATACACGATTATTATATATTCATCACACTCTATATCTACCACTTTTAAAATATTAATATTTTTTTTAAAAAAATACTTTTTCATCCAAGTCACGTTCCAATATTGTCGTTACTAAATTAATTCATTTAAATACTATAAATCCACACAAATTTTATATATTCATTCTCTCTAAATATATCCCCAATACAATTTCAGAATTTTAAAAAAAGGCTTAATCGCACAAAATATCGTGTAGTGTGCAAAATGTCTCTACGTTTCAATTTTTTATATTTTCACCCCTATTTCAACGTTTTATTGCGAAAAACGTCATTTTTACCTATTTTTAACATAAAATAACAAATATACCCTTCTATATAAATAAAAAAAATAAAACAAAAATAAAGAATAAATTGTAAGCTTACTTCTAAACTTTTTAAAAAATGTAAATGATTCCAAAATTTATGAAAATATTAAAAATAACAAAAAAACTATTTCTCTTGCCTCCCTCCGCCTCCACCACCACCGTCGCCACCGCCAAAACCATCGAACTTTCACTCATCTGTAATTGAACTCTTATTGCGCTCCTACAGATTTGTTCATAACATCAAATAAAGTTAAAAATCAGAATCTACAGTCATTTTCTTCAACACCGAATTCGGTTACTTCAAAATCATTTTTCGACATCGACGTTAAAACCCACGATCGCGGTCCACCTCCCCTAGCACTGCCTACTCAAGGCGCACCTAATGCACCTATGGGTCATCGTCAATTTTGCCCAAAAATGGAAGAACAACATTTGACAGTGCACACGCGTTAAAAACTGGTCTGATCCCCTTTCAATTGGCATCCCTCCACAACTCCAATCTACAAATTGCATCAATCAGCATGTAATTAAAGGTAAAACGACCCAGGGTAAGGATTCAATTACTTCAATTCATCAGCCAAATGAAACAATTTTGAATTGACATAACGAACTGTTCGTCCGCGCAAAAGGGAAATTCTTCCATTCATTCGTGGCTCAATTGTGTTCCAACATACCAATCAAGTTGGGAAAACTCAAATTCAAGCTCAAACAACATTGGGTAATAGTTCAATTTCAGAAATTACAGCCCACATTTGCCAAATTTTGGAGTCAAATGTCGATCCTCACACACCATGAAAAGAAGAGAGAAATAGTTCGAGCCAAATTTTGGAGTTAAAATAAATGGGTGAAATTCCAATGGTTTTGGCGGAGGCGGCGATGGGGGTGGAGGAGGCGGAGGAGAAGAGTGAACTAGTTTTTTTTGTTATTTTTAATATTTTCATAAATTTTGGACTCATTTGCATTTTTTAAAGTTTAGGAGTAAGATTGCAATTTATTCTTTATTTATTTATTTATTTTATATATGATGGTATATTTGTCATTTTACGTTAAAAATAGGTGAAAAAGACGTTTTCCGCAATGAAACGTTGAAATATAGGTGAAAATGCAAAAAATTGAAACGTATGGACGTTTTGCACACTACATGGAACGTAGGGACGATTTGTGCAGTTAAACCTTATAAAAAATCAATTTGTTCATCCACATTGCATATATCGGATTGGGTTACTGGTTTGACCGGTGGATTAATGGTTCAATCATTGAATCATTGCTTATTCATAGATCCGAACAAAAAATATTTTTTAAGTGAAAATTTTATATTTTTAAGATATATATATCAAGCCCTTGTTTGCCATTAAATTAAAATTCATTTTTCTTATAATCACAAATCCTTCCATAAAAATTAAAAAAAAAATTAGTATTCTCCTCATTAAAATATGAAATAATAGAGTCCAAACATGGGCTAAAACAGGTCGGTTCAGACGATTTTTGATTGGTTTTATTAGTTCTTGACTGGTTCATATGCTTTCCGGTCAAAATGTGCAAACTCACCTGGCTCTCTGTCCAGTTTGATGGGTTCCGTGTCAGGCCGATTTTAATAACTATGCATATAACATTAATCTTCTCACAATTCAATAATTAATTCTATAAACCAAATATTATGAAATGGGATTTCATGAACCATAAACCCCGTCATCACCATCATCCTCAATGTGAAATGGACTATATTGTTTTATTCAAATTAAACATAGTAATTTGAAAGGACTTGTAGCATTTATTTCATTAAAAGGAAAAAAAAGGGAAATATATTATTGGGTTATTCTTCTTTATGAAATTAATTGTAAAAGAAAATATTTTTTAATTGATTACAACTGATCAATTGTTGGATTCAGTTGTAGTAGTATAGGAAAGTCCGACTTAAGAAGACAATCACATGGCAATTTTTTTGGTGCTCATAAGTTGTAATTTACGATTTTAGGAAGTAAATATCTATATTACGATAGGACTAGTTGATGCAATAAATTCGAGATTCATTTTTTCATGCACTGTACACATGATATTTTTTTCTGATTTACAAAAACAACACCATGTGTCACGGACCGCAGCTTCACTTGAGCCCCGTGACCCAATCGCAGCAGCAGTTTGCCTCAACTTCGACCGCACATTGTAAATATTAGTCTATTTGAGTTGTACTTTCCATTCCATATAATAGGTTATTTCAATTATAAAATAGCTAGAAAATAGATAAATTTTAGTATGATTCTTCGACAAGAACACGTCTATTCATGGCACTTATGTTATTTTATCTAGTCTATTATAGGGGATATTAGTCTTTCAAACAAACTTTCAAACTTTCTAGTGTTCGCCCCCTGCACTAGCCATTTGTAATTTCCTGCTTTC
>CAIGRB010102608.1:10015-24417 GCA_903798255.1 Fraxinus quadrangulata | reverse complement strand
AAAAAAAAAAAAAAAAAAAAGTGATATTTCCATACTTGTTTCCGCACCTCTTGCCTTCCTCTTTGCCCGATACACACACCACCATACTCCAGTCAAGATGAGAATTAAAAGAAGTGTTGATATGATAATGACAACAACTGTGATCACAAGCTTTTTCCTCTTCGATGCTGCAATCGAATCTGGCAGTTGCAGTACAGCCAAGGGAAACTACTGAGAATCAACTTATCTTAAAGAAACTATAGTAATTGAATGGAAAGCAGATTTAAAGCACCCTCGTTTCTCATTCTTCCAGTAATAATGTATAGTAATAATTTTGAGCTGAGTAAGGCTTGTCTGGAACCAAGCTTATCATTGGCATAATAACTACTTTGCAATGACATTGTGCAAATTCTACTGAAACAAAATTTATTGCCATGTGTAAAGCTTCTCCAAATGTAGTAGCTACCTTTCAGAATCAAGAGATAGTACATACGATTATTGGTATCCTAGATTTCATTGCCTTGCTTGTTTTGTGATTCATCAGTATGCTTTTTCTCAAAAAAATAGCGGAAGAAAAAAAATGACAGCTGCGCAATGTTTATCCATCACAGAAACAATCAGAAAACTGCATACCTAATTCAGCACGTGCCATACGTATGTGGAGCTCTTCCCCACCCTCCGGGAAATCTCGAAGATCGATCAAGTCAGTAAGCCAGACGACACATTTACTTCCATTACCGTGAAGATTAACAAGAGTATAAGCCACACAATCACACTTTTTCGAACATTCTGTTTTACAGTCCTCATGCCTTACATTAGGCCACACAACTGCATTATCTGGCAACTTTAGCTTATTATACTTCACAAATCCATCTTTACCACCGCAATTTAGATCATATTTTCTCCTGCAACCACCTCTCCAATCAATCACTTTCCAATCTTGTGGTAACCTTGGCGTAAATCCTTTCAAACACCTGCAATTGGGATCATCTGCATAACAATTTCCATTTGGTCCACACATACCATACCGATCACAGTATAACCTATTAAGTATTACCATCAGACTCCATTCCCTACTATGACTCCGCCAGGTGACGTACTGAGCTAAACCCGATTGTGTCACCACAAAGTGCGACAGAGTTGATTCATCAAGCAACTGGAAGGCAAAATAAACCTCATCCGAATTAGCAACAAACATTGGTTTGAACACTGCATTAGTCCTCAATTCATTACTGCCACTGAACCTATCCCCATCAAACGGACCCCATCTATATTCCTTCTTTGACCCTTTTCTCAGAATTAACTGAGGTGATTCGGGTGGATCTAAGCCAAATGTATAATCTCCATCGCCAGGGTCCTCACTACTTTTCCAAGACCTCAAAAACCGGTTCATACGAGTTTTTAACTTCCAACCAAGCTTCATTCCAGGCAACAAAGTATCAGACATGTAATTAAAACTTTGCCAAACATAGTCATCTCCGTCACCTTCCTCACTTTTCACCACAAGATTTCCTGAGCCCAAAAGCTGTAAAACCAGACGACTTTTCCCCGTTGCTGTTTTATTAGTAGACCATACAATTCCCATGGAGCTATTGTAAAGCAGCAATATTCCATTGCTGATCATATTAAGGTGGCCTGATGAATTCGTAATGGGTTTATTCTTGTTAGCCACCCACACCACTGTAAGAGGGATGTTATGATACCATATTCCCAGGTATCTGTCCATTGAATTACCCAGCCGAAAGAATCCCAGCTCAAATCTTCTGTTGGAGGAAATTAAGGTTTGGCCATCACTAAGGTTCTGGTTTGGTGTTAAGGTGTCTGTTGCAATGGAGGTGTAAGACGCTAATGATATAAACATGTAAAAGAAAATGAATAATTGAAGCATATCCATACTTTCACTGGCATGGGAGTTTGGTTCATGAATTATTATTGATATGCATTCAGTTTCTGAAAAGTCTTTCCAGGAGGATCAAATATCTACAACTTGACATTTAGTCGTTGACTGTTGAAATTGAGTGTCAATTTCTGACTTTAGCATTGTCCTGTACCTATGTCAATTGAACGGTTGGCCGGAGCTCTCTATCCCAAAATTCATTTTTCATTATTAAAAAATTAGCTCAAAATTGAAAGGAACTAAAATAAGAATTAATCAGAAAATAAATTTTAAAAAAAATCAATCATCCAAGATCATTTCGACAAAAATCAATATTCAAATTCTTGATTAGATCTGAATCACGAACATTCAAGTTTTTAATTTATATATAACCTTTCAACTTTTAATGTAAAAATTGAAGCTCCCAACCTTCAAATTTATGGTATTCTTCAAATTATAGACTACATCGATCAATTGAGAAAGTAAGGGGCCGTTCTCTTTGTGTTTCAGTTTTGTGTTTTGAGTTTTGAATTCATTTTGAGTTTTATGTTTTGGGGGTGTATTTTGAAATTGTTAAAAATGTGTTCTTTTTTACATTTTCAAAAATTGTTTTCGAAAATAAAAAAAGGAAAACGTGTTCTCTCTCTCTCTCTCATCTTCTCTCTCTCTTTCTCAATGTCCCTTGTTTCCCTTGTTTTCAAGTTTATTTTCTTTATTTTCAAGTTTTTCGTGGGATTGGCTTGAAAACTTCCAAAACGATGATTTTATCGTTTTGTATACAAATTTTTTTTCGTTTTCAAAAACGCGTTTTCGAATAGGAAGGAGAACGCGTTTTCATTGTTTTGAAAAATCGAAAACAGAAAACGACCCAAAACGACCAAAGAGAACGGCCCCTAATATTTTCTCTGTTTTCTCTCTACCTCTCATTTTCAGCCCCAAAAGCCTATATTTAGGCAAAGATGATCTAATAAAGTTCATTTAGATATTAATTGATTTAATTACAAATGTAGTTCTGAGTTTTACTTACAATTAAAATTAAGTTCAAAACTTTCAAAGTAATTGGAATTGAATTAATTTTATAAAGCTACAATAGGGACATTTTTTGACATATATTTTCCAAACTCCACTAATCAGATCATGTATAATCGATCATCTTTCAAATTAGTCTTTGTTTTTTCACAGAAAAAAATGGCAGTATTCTTATATATAAAATCTGAAACCATAATATATCTTTAATATTTGACTCTATCTTAATGTATACATATTTAATCACCATCCGAAATCCGATAATCAGGTACGGCCGTAAATGAATATTTTGACCCCTTGATTAATCTCACTAACTCAAGTTACATTTTCTTCACTATTCCTATAAAATAATCACATATGTCAAAGTTTAACCGTCGCTAAACACTAAACTAAAATTTATATCCGTTCCATAGAAAGCCTACTTTGGTTCAACAAAAAAATTTGAATAAAATTTAAGCCAAAGTTAACAATTAATTTTAACCATATATTTTATGGGATTCGCAACTTTTCAACCATACATTCCATTAAATTTTATCAAAATTTACTAAAAATCAAATTTTTATCTAAATCAAACAGGGCAAAATATTTAAGTAGTCATTTGACCCATTTTTCAAAGCAATGGTTTTTGACACATTCATATTCTCGACTTCGTTTATCCCCAAATTCCTACCTCATTGAAATATTTGATTAATCAACTTGATCACATCCATTAGGAAATCAATTAACTAATAAACTTGCGAAAAAAATATATACAACATTGTCTAGAGATTTAAATGAAACACGATTCTCAAATTGAATTTAATTCTCTAAACGATCATGTTATAAAATTAAACTCGACACATAGCTTATTCTAATACATTCTCGATGTACTAGTGTTACCATCAAACTATTACTAAAATAAGAACAAATTGAAAAATCATATAATAAAATAATCCCAACTATAACCTTCAAGTATAAGGTGTCAACACTTATACATTGATTGTGAACAATTTTATTTATGACAAAAATATAAGTAGTATTGCACTTTCCCATCAACGCAATCACCCAACTTATATTATCATAAATGATCATTAACATTTTTATTCGCATGTCTAACATTAAATAAATGGAGTATCAGTAACTAAATAAAAATAGAATCTATTATATTACAGAAAAACTACAACATATAGACATAACCAACACAAATATAATCTATTTTATTTATTGATATACCTCTTACTATTAGAAATTGGGTGTGACCCGAATTCTATTTAGAAGATTATTGGAAATTTTAATTAAATAGACTTAAGAAAACTTATATTTAGAATGTTATTTTGGAATCCTATTTAAAGTCTATCTCGCAAATTATAGTTGGAATTCTATTTGGGAGCCTAATCGAGATTTAAAATTTGTGTTGAACTTGAAAGGATCAAGATATGAATCAGCGAGGATTTTTCGACGCAATTATGCTCGCTTGATGCTTGATTGGAGCTCGAGCGCCTAAAGCGGTGAAGTTGTGCCCGGTAGTTGTACGCTTTAGCGACGGGGCGATACCCATCGGGCGATCGAGTGCCATGTTCATCCCTCTTAGGCTCATTTCACGTTTTACACACGTTTTCAACATTATATTCCTCCTAAAACACCGAGACTAGGGTTATGGACATCTTCTATTTGTTCCCTATATATATTTTCTCTTCTCTACATGTTATATAAGTTGTTTAACCTCATTAGAAGTTAGAGAAATTTTAATCACAAAATCGATGTATTTTTTTCTCCATATTTTAAATGAAATCTCATTTCCTCTGCAAATTATCATGGTCTTGAGTTCGTGATCAATTACATCATAATGTGCCATTTTTTTTTCTCGCCTATTATTACAACAAATTGGTATCAATTTCATTGTTTTCAACAATTGGTATTAGACCTAAGGTTTTATTCATAGAGAGATTTTAATTTTTGGGATGACAATCATAAAGTTTGATATTACACTGTTAGTTTGAAGAACAAGATTTTCATTGTGCCAGATAAGAATGCGAGCAGTGCGCACTTATATAGTCGTGATACTCTCACCATTGAAGAACCCTATGATGCTTCATTTTCAAATGAGAAGATGAAGCATATTATTGAGGTTCATAGAGATGGCCTTGTTCTTGTTGGTAGTTGTGCAAGGGGCAAATTATATTCTAACTTCAAAATTTATTGCAAGAAATCAGGGGACTTAATTAAGAATTGCTATAAGTTACAAAATAGAGATAATTTGGCTGCAACTTTTTAGAAGGGAGAACAATTAGATAATTTAGGTGAAACCATTGTTGCTTAAACTTTCTCACAATGATGGAGAACGTTTACTTATTTCTAGCTCAACTCCAAACTTGATGAGGATTGGATTCTCAATACAATTTGAACTTTTCATGTGTCCTAATCAAGATTCATTTTCTACATATGAAACAATTTCGAAATGTGTTGTAGTAATGAAAAATTATAGACATTGTAAGATAGCTGGTTTGGCTAGGTCAGAATAAAGATGTTTGATGGGACAGTTAGAACACTTGATGCAGTGAGACACATTTCGAATTTGAAGAGAAATCTTATCTTTTTGGGTACTCTTGATTCAAAAGGATACAAGTACACTAGTGAAGGTAAAGTCCTGAAAGTTTGTAAAGGAACTCATGTTTTGTTATATGTCTTGTAGTGTTGTATAGAAGCTTTGATCAATCAGTATATTTTTAAGGACAAAAGTGGATTTGGAGTTGGATTATGTACTGTTGGAGTCTAATTTGGGGTCTTCTTTTAATAATACATCTTAGGTGAGTTCGAAAGTTATGGGTAATTCCACTTCTCCATCATTATCGACGATGCCATTGTATTCAGCTACTAGTAATAGACCTATTTTTTATTGTAAGCCTCCACATAGTTACAATGTTGCTGATTTAGTTGATTATGGTTTGAATATGGTTAATTGTGTTGATTCTAGCCAAGATCCTTCTTTTGATTCACTCAATTTTGGTGATTTTGTTACAGTCCTTGTTTTCAGTCTTGTTTGGTAATTATTAATCACGTTTGATGTTGTTTGTCATTCGAGCAACTTTGGTGTCCAAGATTTTTCTTGGAATTTTGTTAGTACCCAGTTATTGAGTTTTGCCCTGATTGGGTGGCAGAGTTTTAGAGAATATTTTCAGTTGAAATTTTTGATGGAGAATCTTGTTTTTGTTTTTTATTCAAGAGTTGCAGTTTATTCCTTACTGTGGAATTTGTTTCCAAGTGGAAAATCTTGAGGTTTTATTCATTAGTGGAATTCGTGTCAAAGTAGAGTTTGTTAGAATTTAGATGTGACTCGAATTCTATTTAGAAGACTATTACAAATTCTAATTAAAGTCGACTTAAGAAGAATTCTATTTGGAATCCTATTCGAAGTCTATTTAGCAAATTTTAGTTGAAGTTTTATTTGGAAGCTCAATTGGGAGTTGAAATTTGTGTTGGACTTGAAGTGACAGGGGAGGATTTTCAGCTCAATTATGCTCGTTGGCATATGACTAGAGCTCGGATGCCCGAAGTAGTGAAGTTGGTGCTTGCCTGGCACTCAAGCACCATGTTCATCCAGTCCAAGCCTATTTCACATTTTACACGCGTTTTTAGAATTCTATTCCTTCTACAATACCAAGATTAAGGTTATGGACATCCCCTATTTGTTCCCTATATATATTTGACTTTTCTATACAATTTAGATAGATTGATTAACCTTATTACAAGCTAGATAAATTATAAACACTAAATCATTATACTTTTTCTCCATGTTCTAGTGAAATCTCCTTTTTTTAGTCTTGGATTTTGATATCCAATAAATTCAAGCTATGATTTAAAACAATTGTCGGATAAGCGATGACCCGTATCCATTCTATTTATAGATTCAAGGTCCCTGGAAAAGCTTTGGCAAAGCCCAATCAAAGAGAAAATAAAAAGCAATGACTAGACCGGCAGAAGTTGATGTTTAAGGCAAACAGAAGGCGTTTTAGGTTAGAAAAGAGTCATTCATGTAATGTCAGCCTAGAAGTTCAAGAAAAAATCATTCTTTTCAGGTCAGAATTTGTTTGATTTAGCCCTCCCTTAAGTGGTATGTCCTTGGTTAACCAACATGTGAGATTGTATTTTAGATTTCTTCAACCCCATAAACTTAGCTCAACCCAAAAATAACTAGTACTTTTGGAGGGCCCAAGTTTTGGTTAGTGTTTGTCTTGGGTTATTGGTTAGATGGTAATGTGTATGATAACCCATTTATTGGTAAGTTGGGTTCTTTTGGTTGTTGGGCCACTTGCTACTTGGTTTTGGCTCATTTGGAGAAAGAATGTTTTGGCCCATATAGGTGACCTAATATTCAATCTATATATCCATCCCTGTATAGGGATGGCAATTTGTCCCGACTCGACCCGTCCCTCCCCACTCCGATTGGGGCGAAAAAAACCCGCCCTGATAGGGTGGCGGGGTATGGGGCGACGTCTCGTCGCGAGTTGCTGGGCAGGGAAAGGATAACCCGCCCCAAACCCGCTCCGTGAAAAAGAAATTTTTTTTTAAAAAATTACAAAAATAAAAATAATAAAATAAAAAAATGAAACGGGGGCGGTAAACTAGGAAAATCGTCGCCCCGCCCAATCTAAGGATGGGCGGGCCGGGGGATTGCCTCCGCGGGGGAACCCGCCCTATTGCCATCCCTATCCCTGTTAGCCATTTTCTCGTGTGTACCCCCGCCCCGAACCTGCCCCACTGCAATCCCTATCCCTGTATGTCATTTTCTCGTGTGTGTGTGTGTGAGCAATAGAGGAGAGATAAACAGAAAGAGGCAACCGAGAGTTTCAAGGTTCTTGTGTGAGATTCAAACTTTGATTCCTTCCATTTTCTTCTCCCTTTGTAGAGGGAAAAAAAAAAAAAAGACTTGTGGCAATCAAAGTGTTTGAGAGTTTTGCGTCGAACTTGAGATTTGTGGTGTTTGTTTGGTTGGTTTTTTTAGCCCGAATCTAGATTTCTCGAAACTTCCGCACAATACTTAGATAGGTTGTGTAATCTCATTACAAGTTAACAAATTATAAACACAAAATTATTGTATTCTTTATCCATATTTTAGTAAAATCTCATTTTTTTCTACAAATTATCTTGTTCTTGAGTTTATGGTTAATTACTTCATATTGTGCCATATTTTCTTTTCTATCCTATTATTTCAAAAAATTGGTATCAGAGCAATTCTGTATCTTCTGCATTCGGTATCTTCTTCATTGTTTATAACACTTACTAATTCGGTAAGCCCCTCTTTGATTTGGAGAAAAAATAAATTTTTAGTAAATTTTAATAAAAGTTGGCATAGTGTAGTTGAAAAGTTGATAAAATTATAAGTCCCATAAAATTTATAACTAAAAATGAATTTGGGGGGAAATGGATTTTAAGAAATGAGAGCTAAATAAAGTATGAGAATAGCAAATAGAAGAAATATAGAATGGATAGATAACAAAAGACAAGTTAATATTTACAAAAAATTCGTGAAGACCACTTGGTGTTTTTTGGAATTTCATCATATAAGATAAAATTCAAGCATTTATACAATGATTATTACTTTATTCTCCCGTCCCTTATATAGGTTGATTTTATTTTTCACATTAATTAAAATATCTTATTTAATGTTATTGAATAAGTAATTTTTACCAAAAATTTTCTTAATTCACCCTTAATTAACTATCAACAACTATTAGTAAATTAAAGAAAATTAGTTATAACTAGACAAATTAAATAAATGTATATTAGTAAACGAATAAAATAAAATATTCTCGAGAAAGAAATAAAACTATATAATTGGAATAGAAAAATAAAGAAAATCAACATATATATAAATTAGACGAATGGAATAATATTTAAGCCATTGTCACCTATAAAACTCTTCTTTGTCATTATCTCTTCTAAGTCTTTGTTGGTTTTAACTTTTCAAGTTCTAACATGTATAAAAAAAATAAAAAATAAATAAATAACCAAGAAAGTTGACTAATTGCGTTCTTGTGTGACGGGGTGGTTGAGATCTTTATTGCTAAGCTATGAATGCTTTCACAAATAAGTTGACTAATTACCTTTATAAACTACAGTACTAGTATTATATACAACTATCTGACTGTAAATTAAGATTCCAAGTGTTCGAATATTTTCTGGAAACTAGTATAATCATTACTGATTTACTCATAAATTCGTTATATTATTATGATGTATGTGCACTATACTAACCTTCGGACTAGTGTCATATGATGGTAATAGGCATTGTAAAAAAGTCATTTGCATCTTTTCCCATTCAAGACTCCATCCTTATTGTTAGGGGTGGACCTATAAAGGGACGAGTGAGTGCCGTTGAATTTTCAAATGTGAGTTTTTTAAATTCAAATTTTCAGATTTATTTTTTTATTTTTTATTTTTTTTTGGTTTCTTTCCAAATATATTTGAAATAAATTTTTACGTAATTATGTCTCTCTAAACAATAATCCTGAATCCGTCTCCACCTATCATTGAGCATAAGCCTCAATTCCTCCATAGGGAGCCGACAACAAAAGAAGTGAAGACCTTGCTGCGCCATGTAAAATTGCATTCTTGTGCAAATTCTCGCCTGGTAGACCCCTTTCTAAAGATTTAAGAAGCTCTCGACTCATTCGGTTTTTATCATGAGGTTTCTCTTAGACACCTTGAGGTAAAACTAATTATTATCATTTTTATGACTGAAGAAGATTATGGTCATTTTTGGTTCAAAACTTCATCTTTTATTAAGAATTCTTCTTTGAGGAGTTTTAAATGGAGCACCAAGTATCAATCCATCGAGTAATCATCCATTGGTCCAATTTTGGTCACCTTACCATACTCGACCGTCTTATAGAAAAATCTGCCTTGTATATTGTTGGAAAAGATAATAATATTAGATTGCTTTGATACCAATTTGTTGAAAAAAATACGAGATTATAGGCACAATATAAAGTAATTGATTACAAACTCTCAATAACAATATAATTTGTATAGTAAAGCAGATTTCAAAAATATGGAGAAAGAATACAAAGCTTGGTGTTTACAAATAATGTCTAATTTGTAATGAGGTTAAACAACATATCTAACTTGTACAGAAGAGCAAATATATATAGAAAACAAATAGGAGACGTTCATAACCTTAATCTTAGTATGAAAAAAAAACCTTGTTAAATGTGAAACAGACCTAGGCCTTGATAATAGCAACACTCGAGCGCCAGGCGAGCGGCTAGCTCGCGTCGCACAGCTCGAGCGGTTAGCTCATGGTAACTGCAGCCCTAGGGCATTGCAAATATGGTGCTGAGGCGTCCAATTTCGGAAAAAACTTGTTCCTTTGCCTTGATTGCAGTTCAAAAATTTTCTTGTCCATATCTTGACTTCTTGAAATCCAACACAAATTTCGAACTCCTAATTGGGTTTCCAAAAAAAAAAAAAAAAAAAATTAAAATAAAATTTTAAAAAAAAAAAAACAACAATAATAGATTGCTTTGATACCAATTTGTTAAAAAAAATACGAGATTATAGGCACAATATAAAGTAATTGATTACAAACTCTCAATAACAATATAATTTGTATAGTAAAGCAGATTTCAAAAATATGAAGAAAGAATACAAAGCTTGGTGTTTACAAATAATGTCTAATTTGTAATGAGGTTAAACAACCTATCTAACTTGTACAGAAGAGTCAAATATATATAGAAAACAAATAGGAGACGTTCATAACCTTAATCTTAGTATTGAAAAAAAAAAAAAAAACCTTGTTAAATGTGAAACAGACCTAGGCCTTGATAATAGCAACACTCGAGCGCCAGGCGAGCCGCCAGCTGATGGCAACTGCAGCCCTAGGGCATTGCAAATATGGTGCTGAGGCGTCCAATTTCGGAAAAAACTTGTTCCTTTGCCTTGATTGCAGTTCAAAAATTTTCTTGTCCATATCTTGACTTCTTGAAGTCCAACACAAATTTCGAACTCCTAATTGGGTTTCCCAAAAAAAAAAAAAAAACTTTAACTAGAATTTGTCAAATATACTTCGAATAGGATTTCAAAATAACATTCTAAATATAATTCTTCTTAAGTCGACTTTAATTAGAATTTTCAATTATCTTCTAAATAGAATTTGGGTCACAGTCTAATTTTAATAAACTCCAGATGGACACGAATTCCACTAGAATGAGTAAATTTCAAAGATTTTTCACCTTGAGACAAATTTAACTTCAAGGAATAAACTTTAACTCTCCATAAAAAATACAAACGAAATTCTTCATCAAAAGTTCTAACTGAAAATATTCACCAAAACTGTATCACCCAATTAGGGCAAAACTCAATAACTGATTATTAACAAAATTCTAAGCACTGGGCTTAGACATCACCAAACAGTGCGGAAACAAGACCTAAAACATAATCACCATAACTAAATGCATCAAAAGAAGGATTTTAGCTATAATCAACATCTTTAACCAAATTCAAACCATAATCAACTAAATCAGCAGCATCTTACCTATGTGGAGGCTTAAAATAAAAAAAAAAATGGGTTTGTAATAACAGCAACTAAATACAATGACACCGTTGATAATGGTGGCAAAGCAGAATTACTGATAACTTTTAAACTCAATTGAAATGTATTCTTCAAAAAAGACGTCAAACTAGACTCCAAGGCAAAAAAAAATTCAACTCCAAACCCGGTTGAGTTCTTAAATAGGCTTATTGATCAAATATTCTATATAACACTACAAGACATATAACAGAGATGTTTTTATGTCCCTTCAACAAAACATGGGTCCTTTACTAACCTTCAAGACTTCACTTTCAACAGTGTATTTGTACCTTTTTGAATAAAGAGTACTCAAAAAGATAAGATTTCTCTTCAAATCTGGTATGTGTCTTACTGCATTAAGTCTTCTAATCATTTCATCAAATATCTTTATTCTAGCCCGTCCAATGCCAGTTATCTTATAAGGTATATTATTTTCAATTATCACAACACCTTTCGAAACTGTTTTATATATTGAATATAAATCCTGATTGGGACACATATAAAATGTGCAAGCTGTATTACGAACCTACTTTTCACCAGGTTTGGATTCGTAGTCAGAAATAAATAAAAGTTCTCCATCACCGTGATAAAAATGTACAAATCTGGCTTCTCTTGAAGTTTTTGATTGCTGATTTATAGCAATTTTTTCTTTATTGTGCAACTTATAATGACATTTATCAAGTGCCCATTGTTTTTGTAATAATTACAAAATTTGAGTTAGACTTTAATTTACCCTTGCACAATCACATCACCAACGAGGTCATCTCAATAAACCTTGAATCTAACAAGATGCTTCATTTTCTCCTTTGAATATAGAGCATCCTAGACATCTTCAATGGTAAGAGTATCACAACTATATAAGATCGTGTTTCTAAAAGATATAATGAAGCGGGCAACGAACCCAACAAAATCAAACCCAAATCATCTTCATCATTTTTAACTTCCAAGGTTAAATCATCGACAATTTTCTCAAAAACAGCTAGGTGATTTCCAAGGGATGTATCTTCTGTCATACGATGAGAATATAGACCCTACTTCAAATGCAATTTGGTAGTTAGACTCTTCGTCATCCATAATTACTCAAATTTCAACCATAATTCGGTGGCAAAATTTTCCTTCAAAACGTTCTGAAAAATATTATTTGAAACATGAAGATGAATCTCAAATAGGGCATTTCGAGCCCTCCGTTGTTTCTCCTCCAACATCCAAGGTGTGGGCATCTTGTCAAAACAATGCGTCATTCAAATCCATCTGAACAAGTATTGCTCGCATCTTTACCTGCTACAATGAAAATCTTGTGCTTATATCCAAAAGCGGAATATCGTACTACAAGATTTCCATTACAAAAGATCAAACTGAGCTCTTAACTTAATCAAAACCTCGATCTCCCAAGAATTTTCAAGTATTTGGCTCTAATACCAGTTTGTTGAAAATAAAGATGATATTAGATTGTTCTGATCCAATTTTTTGAAAGAAAATATGAGATTATAGACACAATACAAAGTAATTAATCACAAACGCTCAAGAATAATATAATTTGCATAGTAAATAAGATTTCATTAAAATATAGAAAAAAAAATAAAAAGATTTGTGTTTGCAAATAATATCTAACTTGTAGAGAAGAGCCAAATTTATACAATGAAGAAACATAAGACATCCATAACCCTAGTCTTGGTGTCAAGGGCCGCAGCTTTGCTTAAGCCCCTTGACCTTATCGCAACCGTAGTTTGCCCAACTTCGACCGCACATTGTAAATATTAGACTAGTTTGAGTTGTAATTTCCTTTCCGTTGTAATATTTATTTCCATTGTAAAATAGCTAGAAAATAGGAAAAGTTTAGTATGATTCCTCGACTTTTTAACGTCTACTCATAGCACTTGAATTTTTTTTACTAGTCTATTATAGGGGGTATTAGTCTTTCAAATAATCTTTCAAGTTTTCTAGTCTTCACCCCCTACACTAGCCATTGTAATTTACTACTTTCAGCGATTGTAATTTCTAGCTTTCAAGCAATCGATGATCAAGTTTTCTTCATTTGTGTTTTAAGCTTTTAACAATTTGTAATCAAATCTTCTTTCGTCCTGAAACGATCGAGAAAAGGCGGAAGGTAGTCTAGCGGAGCAGACTACTGCCGCACGGTGTTCCTTTCTGTGCTAAAAAGAAAGGCACCCTATGAAAGTTGGTATCAGAGCTGCGGCTCAAGACCCTCGATAAGAAAGTTATGGATCCAATTGGATCGAACACCACGGATGTGGTGGATCCTCCAAAGATGACTACAAAACAGAGCTTGGATGCATTCGAGATGGTAAATACTAGTATGTGTTGTGCCATCGAGAGCTTCGAGGAAAAGGTCGAGGTGGCAGAAAATGAAATTCAAGAATTACACATCCAACTAGATGAAAGCCGAAGGGCTTGCACAGCGATGACTGAAGCTATTGCTATCCTGCCTGATATGCAGGAGGAAATGAGAGCGTTGAGAGCTCAACTACTAGTGCTTCAATGCGCGGTGGGCAATGGGCAAGCCCCCACATAAGAGTATGCTCCCAGACTCAGAATTTCGAAACTGTATACCTACGGAGGGGCACGAGATGCAAAAGAAGTTGAGAACTTCTTGTTTGATATGGAACAATACTTTCTTGCGGCTTCGATAGTAGACAAAGCGAGAACGGTTACAACAGCTACCATGTATCTTAGTAAAGATGCAAAGCTGTGGTGGCAGACTAAGCATGCTGATATTCAGGCCCACAAGGTCCAGATAGATTCTTGGGATCTCCTCAATGAAACGATCAGGACTCAATTTTTCCTAGAAAATGTGGAATATCAGGCCCGACAGACATTGCGAGAACTGAAACATACAGGTTCCATCAGGGAGTATGTTAAATCCTTTTCTGGACATATGCTGAATATTCGAGACATGTCAGAAAAGGATAAGCTATTCACCTTCATAGAAGGATTGAAACCGTGGACACGCAC
>CAIGRB010102588.1:11012-29313 GCA_903798255.1 Fraxinus quadrangulata | reverse complement strand
TTGTAATCAATATGCACTATCATATTTTTTTACTTGTTTCGACAATCCAGCAAATTAGCCACCATTGTTTTGAATTCAAGAAAATCAAGGGAAAAAAAATCTCAATAGAAATTCAAACTCTTGTTTTGATAATCATAACGGAATAGATAACCATCAGTGTTTTCAACTCAAGAAAATAAAGAAAAGATAAGATAATTCCTACAGAAAACTCAAATAATTCGAAATGATGTTTCTTACTAATGCTACTTGAATTCAAAAGACACATTATCAAATAACTCAAAACACAAATAAAGAATCATTCACATGCTAAATTCATCAAACTCACAATAAAAGTTAATTCTTTCCTTTTCAAATTCCTCTTCATATATTGGTATGTATGTACCTATGTATGTATTTGCTTTAATGATGTTTGTATTTATTTGCTCTTGATGTCTCTTCCATTGTTGTTTTAACTTTAATTGAAGTGGATATTTTTTTAAATATTGGGGTTTTATAAAAAGGTTCAAAAGAGTTAATTAAAATAAATCTTAGTGCATAAATTTATAGCGATATATTTTTATTTATTTTATAGATGTCTATTAAGTAAATTTACATGACGTTAAAAATATAATATAATTTTTTTTTAAAAGCTCGACAACGGCTCCATATTCATCCTATCAATATACAATTTTGGGGTCAAAGCCAACCACCCACCCCCTCTTCCACCATATAGAATAAGGGCGTAAGGAGTTGTTCTTTAAGTCGCTGTTTGACACCCATTTTGTTTGAAAGATAATTTTTGGAATAGTGATTAATGGAAGATTATGTAGTTAAAAATTAAAGAGAATTTTTTGATTTATGTGTAATCTTATTTTATTGATAAAATGTGTGGTTGAAATGAAGAAAGAGAAAAAAAAAATGAGAAATAGAATGAAAAAAAAAAGGGTGTCAAATAGTGGCTTAAGATTAGATGCTAAATTGTTATTTCAATGAATAAGTTGAGAATCAATGGTAAAATTCTTTTTTTTTTATTTTTTTATTTAGCCCTTGTTTGATAAAAAGTTGGTGATATGTGTGGTTAAAAAGTTATGGATTATATGATATATGTAATTAAAGTTTTTTTTTTTAATTTTGATAAATAATTAAATTTTAATCCTTAACAAATAATGGCTTTATTTTATTTTATTTATTACTATTTAGTTCAATACATTTCAGCTCCCAAATTCAGTAGGATAAATCTAGTGGTACATAATTTTTATCCATGGAGATTCACATAACACTCACATGGAGTGATTCATATAATATCATGTGAGTGTTATATGAACCTCTATGGATAAAAATTATGTACATATAGCACTTGTTGATTCGTAGCTTTCATCCGATAGGTGTTGAACAAAAGTCAAAAATCCAACCGTTTAAAACATTAATTTCCCTATTTGCCCTCAATTTATTATTGAGAATTCTTTATGTTAGGAGTAAAATTGGAATGGTACATCTAATAACATTAAAAAATAATTCTTTTTGTTTGTATAATTTTATTAGAAAGTACATCTGGCTCTACTTACTCTAGAAGAAAATTAAGAGTAATGCTAACATTACACATAAAGATTGACCCCCCAATAGGGATGTGTCATTTGTCCATTATGAATACCCTTATAAATTTTGTTATGTACTCATAGCAAAATCCGAAAATAAATTTGAGTGAATTAAAGGGGGTTAAATCCACACATAGTCAATGTGCTTTATATTTAATGTTACCGTAACCATTCAAATTGATTTTAGTTTACCATAGCCAATGTACTTTATATTTTGATTTATCATGATGACTCAAATTAATTTTGATTCATCTTGCTCACCTAACTTCCTCCATCGTTTCAATCAAGTCGTCCGATATTACCACAACAAAAAATAATTATTACTACAACAACAAAAAATGAAAAAATGAGAATCAGAAACAAAAATGAAAATAAAAGAAGACACAATATAATAATCATTACAAAAAAAATTTAAAAATTATATGAAAACAGGAACACATTTTTTCTTAATTTGGATTTGATTTATATTATATAATTTTTCCTGATTTGGGTGAGTGGATTTTTTTTCATTATTATTTTTTATGTGAATGTATGTGTGATTAGTTGTATATTTTTGTTTCTACTTTCATATAAATTTTTTTTAAAAAAGTTTTGTAACGATTACCATGTTGTGTGTTCTTTCTTTTATTATTATTATTTTTTTTATTATGACCT
This sequence comes from Fraxinus quadrangulata, assembly GCA_903798255.1. Classification (NCBI taxonomy): domain Eukaryota; kingdom Viridiplantae; phylum Streptophyta; class Magnoliopsida; order Lamiales; family Oleaceae; genus Fraxinus; species Fraxinus quadrangulata. The sequence goes on along the minus strand of CAIGRB010102588.1, from coordinate 27,085 downwards.
TTTTTTTTTTTTTTTTTGTGGTAGTAATTTTATATGAATTTTTTTGTATGTTTTTTTTTTTTTTTTTCTCTTTTGGGAGGTTTGTTTGTTTGGAAGGGAATGATGTGAATGAGTGAAAGAAAATCCCAATTCTTTCTCCAATTTGATTTTACAAGATGAGGTTAAAGAGGTCTTTTAACCATTTTAAATAATTAACATTCCTTTTATTTTAATAAGTTTGGTCAAATGCCCATTGGATAAAATGTTTATGAATGATGGTCATTTCAACTCATTCCCCTACTTTAAAGCTGAGTAAATAGTGAAAGAGGTTAGTTTTCCAAACAAATAAAAGCAACTATTTAAGTCCATGTTCGATACACTTTTTTTTTTAAAATATATTTTTTCAAAATTCATTTTCAACCATACATTCTTCAATAAAATAATATTTTTCATTATATTAATAACTTTTTCTACTTTTTAACCACATATTTTCCATCATATCACTATTTATAATACATTCTTTCCTCAATAATATCTATCAACGCGCTCTAAATATAAAAAAATTATAAATGCCACAATTCGTTTGTCGCGTGAGGAGAACGTATACATGGCAAAGCTGGCCGAGCAGGCGGAGCGGCACGAGGAAATGGTGGAGTTCATGGAAAAAGTATCGGAGTCTTTGATGGAGAACGAGGAGCTGACTGTGGAGGAGAGGAATCTTCTATCAGTGGCATACAAGAACGTGATAGGCGCCCGGAGGGCGTCGTGGCGGATCATATCGTCTATAGAGCAGAAGGAAGAATCGAGGGGGAATGAGCACCATGTCAGCACAATCAAGGACTACAGATCTAAGATTGAATCGGAACTTTCCAATATTTGCGATGGAATTCTAAAGCTGCTTGAATCGAAGCTCATCGTCTCCGCATCTTCGGGCGATTCCAAGGTGTTCTACCTCAAAATGAAGGGGGATTATAATCGGTACTTGGCTGAGTTTAAAACTGGTGCTGAAAGAAAAGAGGCTGCTGAGAGTACCCTCACAGCCTACAAGGCTGCTCAGGTTTGTTTGATTTTTATGTTTCCAAGTATTTTTGCTTTCTGTTTATTTGAATCTTGAAGTTGATTTGTGTGATAAACTTAACTGTTATTTCCAGTAGTCTATATGTATCCATTCTATTAATGCTTGCGTATTTTGCATATATGCATTTCATCATCTCAGAGTTTGTGATTTATTATATAGCCTTCGGGGAGAAATAGATTGATTTGGATTCAATTTGTGGAATTGACCATGAACCCCTTGCAATGACATTGTAGATTTCCTATGTATATTATGCCCATGTTTGATCCTCGTTATTTCCAAAATACATTCTATCTCTTATTTCCAATTACACATTCTACAATAAAACAATATTATACACAAAACCATTTCATTATTTTTTAATCACACATTCTCCATCAAATCACTATTCTAAAATGCATTTAATGGTGATTGTAAACTTACCAATTAGCTATTACTTGAGGCCTCAATGTTTTCTTTTGGATGCGGTATTGTGTAAGGTAGATCTAATGGATGGATTAAAAAGGATTCATGGATTCGGCCTCAAATTTATTTGATTGAAAGTTTAGTTTATTGTTCATATTTATCTGCAGGGTGAAAAGGAAAAAAATGTATTTGTTCAAATTAGATGCTAATGGCCTTGAGAATTAAAGTTAGTGTTGGGTTTTGAAACCTAACAAATTCAGAAGATGATGTTAAAACGATGTTGGATGAATTATATCGACATCTTAATGATGGATCGACTCGAAAACAACTTGGGCCACTTGAAACAACTTAATTAAGTTATTGTTGCTCATGACCCAACATTTTGAGGATGACCCAAGTTGTGGTTAGTGTGGCATTAGATTGTTAGCCCATTTATTGGTTTAGGCTTTGGATTATTAGAGGCCCAATTACTATATTCTTGGCCCAATATGGTGACCTAAATTTTTTGGTTTATATTCATTTCTCCTACCTCTTTTTTCAGCCGTGTGAGTATTTACAATTGAGGAGAGAAATAGAGAGAGGCTCCCAACTTGGATGAGTTCTTGTGAGATTTAACCATCGCTCCCTTTGCTTTCTTCCTCCCTTTGTATGTAATCACCACCGTCATCCTTTGTGGGTGTGAAACTAGTGGCAATCAAGTGTGGAATAGTTGTGGGTCGAATCTCCTCGGTTGGTGTTCGTTTGGTTGATTAACTGAGCCTTGTTTCAAGATTTCTCGAAGATTCTGCCAACAACCATTTGTTGGTGGAATCCAATCTTGAAATTGAGCTCAATAAAACCAACAAACGAACACCAACCGAGGAGACTCGACTCACAACTATTCCCACTTGGTTGCCACAAATGTCTAACCCACAAAGGATCAAGGTGGTGGTAGCAGCAATATCATAAAGTGAGAGAAGGAGGAAGACACCAAGCAAAGCTCTCAATTGCAAAAAGGAGGGTTGCCTCTCCTTTCTCTCTATTTCAAACATACACACACAATATGGATATAGCAAATGGAATGGATATAAAGCCACATTCTAGGTCATCAATTTTTGTCCAAGTATTTCACTTCAAATGGGCCAACACAGAGTCCCAACTTACCACAAATAAATGGGCTATACATATCACCATCCAACTAATAACCACAACTTGGGTCATCCACAAAGTGTTGGGCCACGAGCAACATTAAGTTGCTTCTACTGGCCCAAGTTGTTTTCGGGTTGAATTATCAGTAAGGTGTTGATATAAATTATCTAACGTCATTTTAAAATCATCGCCCGGATTCATTGGATATCAAAACCCAACAGTTAGGTTTGCTAAAATACTACATATGTGTTTGGGTTTTTGAATTGTGAAACGGTCTCTTTTGGCTTATATTTGAGGTAAGTTATTTATGTAGATGTAATAGTAGCCGTTGTGATGAAAAGAAATCTATAAATTGCTTCAATTTTCATCAGCCATCGTTCTTACAATACTTTATTTTAATTTTTGTGTTAAAAGTTGTTGTCATTGTTGTAGCTGTTTCAAGATTCCCCTGCCCAATCCAAAACAGTGTGTTGTTTTAGATTGGGACTCTGTATATCGTTTCATCTGCGTTAAAAAATTTGCATCTAGCAATCTTATGTATGATAAATGAGCAAACGAGTTTTTTTACATAATTTATTTAGAGATACTTATCTTCTTATTTGTCAAGTTAAAAACGAGTTTTTGCTTATGTTTTTCAGGACATTGCTAATGCAGAACTCGCCCCAACACACCCAATTCGACTTGGACTGGCTCTGAACTTCTCTGTGTTTTACTATGAAATTTTGAACTCTCCTGATCGCGCTTGTAATCTTGCAAAACAGGTAACTCCAGGTCTATTTCCTATGTTTGGAACTTCATGAATTAGAGCATTCTTTGCGGGGCTTAAAAGTTACTTTTCTATACTGACCTTCTAGAAGTAAGTATTCGTGTTAAAAAATAATTAACTTTGAAAATCGTGTTGGACAAAATAAGTAGATTCAAAGTAAGTTCAGTCTCAACGTTGAAGCTTTCATCGACGGTTTCACATTTGTTGTTTTAAGGTTTTGCTATGTTTAGTTGTGTGATGCTTGTTCGTTTCTACTCTGCTTTTGCCAGGCCTTCGATGAAGCAATTGCCGAGTTGGATACACTAGGCGAGGAGTCATACAAGGACAGCACTTTGATTATGCAACTTCTTCGTGATAATCTCACTCTATGGACCTCTGATATGCAGGTATTGATTTATGTACAAGTTGGTGTCATATCTTTCTATCCTTAAACTACTAGCACATATATGCATAACAAGTATTTATCTTTTTTTCTTCCGTAATACCATTCATGCTATCCAACGTGTTTTCTATTTTTTCTATTCTTATATTCTCTACAATATTTGGTTTATTGATATACTGAATTTGCTACAGGAGGATGGAGCTGATGAGATCAAAGATACTCCAAATCATGATGATGAACCACCACAGTGAGCGTGTTCGTCCTCGAAGGAGATTTCCTCTTTTTCATTGATTGTTTTTATTTGGAGAAGTTGATTTTTTATTTTTTATTTTCCTTTTCCTGCCATTCTGGGTTTTTTTCTTAGTTACTATCCTTGTTACTGATATGTTGCAGCCTCTTTTGATATCATATTGGTAACGAGTTCAATTTTTTATCAAGACGTGATCAATTTTTTTATTGTATCGGTCAAAATGCACTTCCTAACACAGACCTTAGCATTGTTGTTCATCGTATTTTCTTGGAAAACCACTCTACCTTCTCTCCGGTAAAATACAATCATATTTTAAAAGATTATATTTAAATAAATGAATATGATATTTTTAACAACTTATGGTGCATTTGAATTGTTTTCAATTTTCAGTTGTAAAATACTTAAAATATTTGTTTGGTATAGTATTCTAAAAATGCAGTTATAAAAACAAGTTTAAATTTATAACATAATAATCAAAACATATTTTTTACTTTTTGAATGCTTTCGGTGAAAGTTTTGAAAATACTTAGGTTGGCAATTGGATCAAGTGACTCGTCGGCTCACCTACTTGGCTCATTTGGGATCGGTCCATGAATTGTTCGGGCTTGTCTAGGATTAAGCCCGAGCGTAAGTCGAGCCACAAAAAAATTTGGATCTGCTCATTGCTCGGTTGAGCGGCTCATAGATCGAGCCCACGAGTTCATTTGAAAATGTGATCAAAACATTTTCATAATGAAAATTGAAAAGTGACCGTTGGGGTCCCCAACAATCATTTTTTGACATTTTGTTTTAAACCCTATAAATATCCGTCCTTTTAACCCATTTTCTGACACCGATTCTCTACAATTTATTATCTACATTTTACAATGTGAATTGCTAATTCTCAACTCAATTCCTTATTATTCAATCAATATTACTTACACAAACACAAGTTACACAATTGTTTTTTTTTTTTTTTCATATTTTCTCAATTTAAGTTCAACTACTTATATTTTTTATTTGTACTTTTCAATTTTTTTTCTACAAATGTATCTCACTAGCTATGTTTGGTTGTGATAACACCATTGACATAACAATCCAAGCTCCTATATTCGATAATAATTTTACCGATCTTAATAACATCTCAATTTTTGATGATTTGGGGGTCGAAAATTTGTATGGAAGTCGTAATCCAATTGATTTGAATAATTTAATGAAGAGGAAGAAGTAGTAGTAGTAGTGGATACAAGTGGTATAGCAAGCGAAAATCCAAACAAACTGCCAAATATTATGAATGATTCAAATTAGTTTTCACGGGTCATCTAGTAGATAAAAAGAAAGAATTCAAAGTAGTGTGTAAGTACTGTCAAACGAAATAGCATAGTAAAAGAGAATTAGAACTACCCACCTAAATCGACATTACAAAAATATTTGAACAAACATGGAGTTATTGGTCAAACTCAAATACAACTTCATTTTGGTACTCCTCTTGGTACTAGTTCCATTACACTCAGCACATGGATCTATTTAGGAGAAAGATGCTGCAAGAGAATGGTCAAGTTTGTAGTCGGTGTTGAGTTGCCACCAACATAGTAGATAATAAACATTTCACTAAATTCATGTAAGATTATCTTCAACCAAGGTAAGTTTCAATGAGTAGTAACACTCTTCCTTCTAATTGCATTGATTATTTCACTAGAACAAAAAAATACTAATACGTAATCTATAAAAATATGACGATGTTTATCTTTCACATATGATTTTTGGGAAAGTATTAATAAAAAATGTTACATGGTCGTAACTATTGACTACATAGATCTACCATTGATAATGCATTAAAAAAAATTAATAATTGAGTTTCCTCATGATTCTAATAATATATTTAATGCTATTACAACAATTATTAAAGAATATTGTTGTGAAACTAAAATTTATAATTTTACTTGATAATACAATTGTTAATAAACATGTAGTTGATAAACTACATTGGGCTCTTAATCTAGATTTTGGTGATTTTCTATTTCATTTTCATAGTGTGTGTCATATATTTAATTTGTGCAAGACGGAATATAATATATTAGCATACAGATTAATAAAATTAAGGACGAACTAGTATATATTACAATATCACCTAGTAGAAAACAAATTTTCGAAGAGTTTTGTGCCCAATATTAGAATCCAAATTGTAATCGACATAGATTATAAATGAAACTCAACTTACCTATCATTAAAATCTTGTGAAGAATATATACGAACTACTTATTACTAAATTTTATAATTTTAACATACACATGATTCAGACGATGATTTACAATATTATGATTGGGAACTTTCTTTAAAGATAGAGAATTTTTGACAGTTTTTATAATGCTACCAATTTAGCCCTCGTTTGACACCCATTTTTTTCTCATTCTACTTCTCATTTTTTTCCATTTCTTCATTTCAACCACAAATTCTATCAATAAAATAATATTACACATAAACTCAAAAAATCTCCTTACTTTTTAACCACACAATCTTCCATCAATCACTATTTCAAAAAATATTTCCACCCAAAATGGATGTCAAACAGGGGCTTATTATCAGGGGTATATTACCCTACTAGTCTTAAAGTTCTTGAAGATTTTTATCATATTGCATTAACTTTCAATGCAATGGAAACAAAATTTAGAAAAATATTGGGAAGAATTACCTATGTTATTTCCTTTAGCTTGTGTAATGGACCCCTATATATAATTTAAAAGGTACAAAAGTTATTATACAAAAAAACTCTAATGCATTATATTTTGATTCTCCAATTACATATTCTAAACTAGAGAGTACTTTAATGAATTATATGAGTTGTATGCACAAAGATTTGGTGTGAATTTTAGGCGGACGCAGATTAGGATGTAACATTTAATGTAGAATCTAGTATATCTTCTTCCTACAATCAAAGTACATCGGACGTGTGTACAAATGGAATACCTGTAGAATTAACTCGATATTTTTCTCATCATATATCTAAAACCACATAACCATCCAATACAATTGCAGTAAACTTACTTGATTTTTGGAGACATCATGAATGTGAATATCTCATTGTTTCTGTCACAACATGTGATCTACAACACTCCCAATTAGCACTTTAGTATCAGAGTCTGCTTTTAATATAGGTGGTTGATTTGTCCGAGATCAGATCACGTCTCAAAGAAGATATATTAAAAAGTTTAATGTGTATAAATGATTGGCAAGATGCTGAGTACCAAGTCCAAAATTAATAATATTCATTTTTTTTTAAAAAAAATGTATATGTAATACGTTGTTCGTATACAATTTTAACTCATCATATTCGAAAGTTAAATATTCGATCCTAAACCAAACAAATGAGGATTTTTAAAATTAAAAAACAAAATAGGGCGATCTAGGCAAGCTCAGTCTTTGAGCATGATCTAAGATGAGCCAAGCCCTTGTTAGCAAGGGTCCATCCCTATAAAACAATCAAACCATGAAAAACAAACGTTTAAATAAACATTTATTTAAATAAAATCCTAAAAAATAGAAATTCTAAAAAAAAAAACAAAAATATAAATTCTAAACAGTGAATAAAAAAAAATTTGAAAAAATAAAGTTCTAAAAAAAAAGATTATAAATAAAAATTGTAAAAAATAAAAAATAAAAACAATTTAAGTTCTTAATAGTTATATATGTAAAAATTCTAAAAACATTTATTTAAAGTACACAATTCACGTCATTAATTTTTATTTTTATTTCCTGTAATTTGCCAACTCAATTTATTATTAGTTTTTATTTTACTTTTGTAGCGATTAAGACAATATAAGATTCACCAACTTCAAAATTAGGCCCTTGTTAGACTTTCATTTTTTTTTTTCATTCTCATTCTCATTTTTTTCTCTTTCTTCATTTTAACCACATATTCTATCAATAAAATAATATTACAAATACACCAAAAAAATTTTGTTACTTTTTAACCACACATTCTTCCATCATTCACTATTCCAAATCAAATTCTTACACCAAAATGGGTGTCAAACAAGGGCTAGTTAATATTTGATAATATATTAACATGAAATTGTTCTATTTTACTGAATAATCAAATTTTATGAAATAAAAGATCATAAAACAATTTTTCAAAATTTTAATTTGAATCTGTTTTTTAGTTTTCAGTTTTGAGAAATAGTTTTCCAACAAATCAAACGCGTTTTTAACAATTTTAAAACTAGCTTTCAAAATAGAAAAATGAAAAAGAACTCAAAATTAAAAACTGAACCAATCGAGCCCTTAGCCTTTAGATGTTGGTCTTACAAAGGTTCTTTGGTAACATTTCACCATTATCTATTTTAAAACTTATATACATCAAGTTTTTGATGAAAAAAATGGCATATGTCGGAGGGACTTGTTGAATACAAGTGTAAACATATTTTTTAGCTTGATCTCTGATGAAGGTGTGAGCCGTAGGTGGGATCCAAACAAGAAAACCTCGTGAAAGTCGGCTCGCAATATGGATCACGAGCCTCGCCTACTTTCACTTTGTTTCATTTCTTGGAGGTTTTGAATTGATTCAACGTTTTTGTAGCAGTCAATAAGAATGCAGGGTCATTGCCATCAATTTTTACCAAACTCTTTTTTCTCATTCTCTAAATCTTCTATTCTGATTAGCATATTTTCTCATCACACGTCTCAAGTGTTGGATCGAAAAAATTTCTGATTCATAATTTGTTTGCTATTATACCATTCTGAAAACAAAAAGCAAAATAAAAAAATCACTATCTAATCTCTACTTCCATATTGGTTGTTGCATTGTTATACCACTAATGTATGTAATAGTTAGCATATCATATTCTTCTTCTAACGAAAATATTTAATTTAGTTTCTTGTCAAACTTTTAAAGATTCGAGAAACAGTCAATTGTGTTACGGTATTCGATAAGATAAAAGAAAAATTAAAAGTTATTTTTCATAAACTATAGATGTAGTATTTCTTTAGTCTTTGAAGCTATATGTTCCATTGGTCGTAATCGGTATATAATTTGATAGCATTATATATTGACGATGATAATATGAATCTTACAAAAAACTATTTTCTATTAAATACATTACATCATATGAGCATAATCATTATTACGTTACATCTTGATGATGATAATACGATTCTTAAAAACACTTTCAAGTGTACGTCTTCGTGACATTTCAGAGGATGCATATGTCAATTTTAGTTTTTAAACAAATAAATAAATAGCGAATTGCAAGTAGCTTGCAAACCGGCTTGACAAGCCCCCACTAACAGTTGAGATATTTGAAAATGAGCCATCTTGCACTCTGCTTGTCTTCATATGCAAGTGCGAGCTAGCTTGCATATTGGTCCCATAAAAAGTATGGTTCAAATTTTTATCAACTTACTTACTTAGCTAAACCAAACTAGAGCTTAATAATTGACCTCCATCATTTTGGCCTAGAATGGATATTTAACGATAAACAATTATGACTTTTGTCGCTTATGTATTATAGAATTTTGATTATTAAGGAAATTTCTCTCTAAATTGCAAAATAAAAAGGAAATAAACACGTGTGATTTACCATAATTTTAGGAATGCAAAAAAGATTTTAAAAAAATTAACTAAATTAATATTATGGCCTGATTTATCATTTTTGTTAAAAGTTCACCTGATTTCTAAAATCAAAAGTTAAATTCAGAATTTTGCCTCTCTCTCTCTCTCTCTCTCTCTCTCTCTCTCTCTCAAGTTATATATGAGTAATGGTCTCTTAAGTACAGTACTTAATTTATGTTAAGTACCATACTTAGGTAGCAAACAAACTATCGACCTAAATATGGTGCTTAGCATAAACTAAGAACCGTGTGTATATATATATGACGACTATGAAATTTCAAAAGCAACGGATTGTCCACTAATGTAGGCATTAGATTTAACTGCCATTGCACAAACATAATGATTTAATTACTGTTAAATTGTAGCGAGCACTCAAAGGAAAACTAAAGCTCTATTTCTACTCGGATTGCTCAATTTGATGGAAATGGTTTGAACCGAATAGCTATTTATGGCGATAAGAGGAGCATGGGGATCTATTTAGGATATGATTGGGCTTAGATATTAATGGCATATTCCAATCATATCTTCATTTGAACTTTTTTCATTTCACAAACACTTCTCTTTTCATGGACCATTTGTGTCGATCGAATAGTGGCAAACATAGGTAATTGCACTATCATTCCTTGGGCCAACCCCATACCTCTCTTTTCCTACTTTCAAAACAACTCTTAGCCTCTGTTTGAACCACGTTATAATTTTCATTATCATTTTCAACTACACATTCTTCAATAAAATAATATTTTTCATCACATCAATAATTTTTCCTTCTTTTCCACCACATATTCTCCATCAATCTACTATTTCAAAATATATTTTTCCAAAATAGTGTTTGTGTTTGTGAAGAAGCTATTCGAATTTGCCTCGATATACGAATGATGCATAATTATTGTTCCATCAGGTTTTCGTCCATTTCAAAAAGTTCCTCATTGATGCATCCCGTTGGAGTCTGAGCTATGCCTTAGTCTTAGTGTGGTTGATCATCCTCCCAATCAGGATCATTCAATACAATGCAATGAATACGTTGTTTTCCATAGATACAATGATCTGCTCAACTATTTTCTAATTTTAATGTGTACAATATCTCAACATTGAGTCTATAAAACACGAAGCGATAATTTTCAAGTAACGTTCTATTTGACTTTTCAATTATATACAACTCCTTTATTACCAAAAAAAAAAAAAAAAACTTTTATAAAATTCATTTTTAATATAATATTCGATAATTGTACATTTTTTATGATTGCCAAGCCTTGAAATATGACACAAAGCTTAGATGTTAAATTCAACAAGAATCCAATATTATTCCTGAATTTTCTATTCCATTTTCTTTGGGAGTCAAAATGCTATCAATTTCCGCCCATCACGTTGGGTTGTCGACATTTTGGTTAGATCTCTTTCCTCATAGTTGGCAAGTAGACAATAAAAATAAAAAACTTCTTCCCACTTTCGTATTAAATAATCATATACAAAATATTTATTCCAATTTTTGTAACGCAAATTTATTCCAGAAAAACCTATCATATAAAAAATAACATTAGAGCATTTTACCTTAAAAATAAAAGTAACAAAGATTATGTAATAACTATAAGTCCCATATCATAGAGCATTATGGTCAGTTTAAAAATAAATGAATTGTTCGTTGTAGAATATTATTCTCGACAGACTTAAACCTAAACTTAAACAAACTAACAAGGGTTTGAGTAATTTTCTTCCCTTCCACCAAAGTAAATTTACATAAGATTAAGTAATAAAAATACATGTTCGATCCGAATTCTCTCCCATTTATTAATCATAGATTGAAGGGATATTTTCATTTTATTTCCAAAATTTTTCTTATTTTCTAGTATTTTATTAGTCATAACAATTAGAAATAAAAAATCTATATCAATGAAAGGTCTGACGAGTGGAAGGAAGGCCTCCATTATTGTTAGTCAAATCGGTCTATGAAATTAAGGTACAAAAATAGAGGAATTCAAACCCTTGGTAAACAAAAAGTGAGATTTCAATTAAATCATTAAACATAAATTTCTCTCAATCATTTATAATAATCATTAATATAATTTTACAGTCAATCATCAACAATAAAGATCATTCAATATTTACTGGTCACATAGTCTTCACACGTCTAACTTTATAACGTTGAGTGTCACGCACCGATAGTGCTCCTCTTCTCACATGGGCACGGAAAGATCACCTTAGCTAAACGTGTGGACTATATTGCCGAATAATGCACCAGTGGTATCATCATATGCAGGTATTGTTTAGAGTCATTTCCATGTGAGCATGTACTAATTATTTCGGGGCTTTCGACCTAAGAATAAGGAAAATGTTACCTTGAGATGAGAACCTCGCGGGCCAAACTTACAATCTGTGAAACCACTTGAATGTGCATTATTGATTGCGGGAGATCATCAACATGCGTTCTTATGAAAAAAAAAAATTGGGACCACGGACCAAGTCATCAAGCATGCAAAACTGATGAAGAAAGCTTTGGGAATGATCGATGATAAAGACGAGCGTTGTGCGAATAAGCTCACTTATTGCTACAAGAGCACTTAACAATTGAATGGGGGAGAATATTAAGTACCGAAAGTGTTCCTCTCCCCATACAACATGACAATGTAACAAACAACTAGATGTATGAATTATATTATCGAAGAAACACTAACAATATTATCATATGTAAGGTATTGTTTATCATCATACCTATACTCGTGCATGTTTGCTAATTGTTTTAGATTTGTCAGTCTAAGAATGAAGAGCAAACGACTTGAGACGAGGATCGTTGATGGCCATACTTAGTGTCCGTAAAACTGAGTTTTGTAACTAACTTCTATTAGTACTCAAAAAGTTTGAAACAAAACATATGACAGTTTGATGATGTTCGTGGCAGAGTATTGACTATTTTTAAAGCCATCAAGTTTTAAATTCAAGAAACAATAATCTATGCACGACACATGATCTGTACTGTCATCATCATTCAACGTGCCAATCACAACGGTCACTAAAAATTTCCCAACGTTCAAATTCCCCAGATCAACCTCAACCTTAAAGCAACATCAACACGCGTACGGTTTCAGATCTATTCGTATCAATCAAAAGTTCATCCAACGGTTAAAACCATTCCCTTTTCTTTGTTGTCTAACTTTCTCTGTTGCTGAGTTGTCCATCGACGATTAGCCACAATTTAAACCTTAAGTAATTTAATTTTAATTAATAAAAGTTATTAATTTGTTTCTCTCTCATCAAAGCTCTCTCTCTATATCTGCGTGTATATAAATAGTCTCCTTCTCCAGTTATCTTTCAATACTCGAGTCCTCTCTCTACAATTAGCATTTCTAAAGTTGTATAAAGTTCTTTCTTTTTTTGCTAAATTTCAACTATTCAGGGAGAAAATGGCTTACTCTAGATCAATGGTGGCTTTGGTTTTCGCATTGTTGGCTGCATCGGCTTTAGCTCAGGCTCCAGCCGCCACCCCAAAGGCGTCTCCAAAAGCGGCTCCGGTTGCTTCTCCACCGAAGGCGGTTGCTACACCAACTCCGTCACCATCCGCGGCCGTCAATCCACCAGCCTCAGCTCCTACAAGTTCATCACCTTCTGAATCTCCATTGACTTCTCCACCTGCTCCTCCCACTTCTCCTGCCGGTGCACCTGCCGGATCTATCGCTAATCCTCCATCCATCGCCGCCGCACCCGGTGGCACCGCCCCTAACTCATCACCAAACGGCGCTGCTTTGAACAGAGTACCGATTGCTGGATCTGCTGCTACAGTGTTGTTCTTTGCTGCTTCTCTTTTGCTGTAGATCTAGTTCGAAAGATTTACTTTGCCGTTTTGTTAATTTTCCTGTTATATTTTGATTATTTATTTTGACCTTTTTGTGTACTCTATTGTTTAAAGATTCTTTGTTATTTCAAATCCCTTGGCTTGATACATTGTAGAGCTGTGTTATGCTTAAAATAAATTGATTTATATTGCTTGAATAATCTAGGTATTTTTTTGTCAAATGAGGTATAATTGATAACATTACCTTTAATCTAGTTAGAAATATTTTTCTTTTCTTTTCTTTTCTTAAGAATTTCGAATCATTGTTACTTGATTGAAAAAATTATGCTCTGTTTTGTCTGCCATTATTCTAAAATTCTGTTTGCTATATAATAAGATTCTTCATTATATATTCATGCAATAAAATATTCTACACACAAATCAATAAAGCTACTTTAAATTTCAACCACACATTTTCCAAAAATACTATTCAAAACTTCATTCTTCTCCGAATAATGAGTGACAAACAATATTTTCTTTAAATTTTTTTACAAAAAATTCCAAAGAGGGTCCAAATCAATGGTCAATAATATCTCAAACCTTTAAACGTAACAACAACTATACGACGAACATTTCAATAAATGTGCAAAGATAGAAGAAGAACCTTTGAAAGGTTTCCTTCTAAACTCGTTTAAGTACAAAATATCACATTCAGCCCTTGTCTATATTGAAAAGAGTTTTTTAAGGAAAAATAAGTTGAAATAGTGATTCTTTAAAAATTGTTTGGTTAAAATGTATGAAAAATCTTTTATTGTGAAAATGTGCAATTAAAAATGGTAGACAAACTGGGGTTTAATAATTAAAATTAAAATTAAAACCAGAAAATAAAAAAGAAAAACACTCATCAGTTTGGTTGCATAAAATAGGAGAAAATCTCTCTCGTTTTGACATGAATTCAAACCGTTGTTTTAGCCCTTGTTTTGTAGGCATTAAAAATAGATTTGTTGTAAATTTTAATAAAAGTTAATGAGATTTGTGGTTGAAAAGTTGTAGATTCCATGAAATATATTATTAGAATTAATTGTTGAATCCGATTTTTAATTTTTACCAAATAGAGGCTTAGTTATTGGTACTAGTCCTAAAATTTTAACGACAAGTTTAGAAATTCTAACCTGTTGTATTTTAGAAATCTTGGACTAACTTGACGGTCTAGAAATACATGAGGGATCAATGATGCAATATATAATAATTATGATAGTGTGATGCTAAGATAGCGTGAATTGCGGAGAAACAGGAATCACATGGGTGACAGCTGTTTTGAAATTCTATGTTGGGATTCCCACGTGCTCCACCGTCGCAACGGAACCAAATTAAAAATAAAAATAAAATAAAATAAAAATAAAGTATGATTGAGTTTTCTTTTAGCCAATCTGGTCCCTCGGTCTTGTTTTATAAGGACTTTAGATGCGATAAACCCGTACTTCACGCTTTGTTCCAATTTGATTCAAAACGGATTTCAGGATTTCGTCATCCCATTTTTGCATGAGTCGCGTTGTAGTCGGATTAATATGCAATTATATGCCCCTGCGGGGTAGAAATCAAAATTTAGATTTTGAATTAATTAAAAGTCAACAATTAATTTTAATCAAATATTTAATGGAATCCACAGTTTTTCAATCACATTTCATCAATTTTTATTAAAATCTACTAAAAATCTGAATTTAATCCTCACAAAATAGAGTTATACTGATGTTAAACAAAATAACTATAAGATTTAACATTAATCTCATTATCAGAGTTATCATATATTGGTATCATTAAGAAACTTAGAGAGTGATTTAAAACAAAATAAAGTACATTTGCCTTGGAAATTTCAAATTCTCACAATAACATGTTTTACTGAACTTAAAATTAAGACAAACTTACTCTAGTGTAGATTTTCTTTTCAAGTATGCATACACACGGCTCTAATTATATTACCACTACGAATTTTGTTTGTTAGTCCACAATTTTAAATATTGAAGTCTGACGCAACTCATCTCGGCTCATCAATATGGCGTAATGCCATTTTTGCTCTGACACGTGCAATTTCAAGCCTTCATTCAACTCTTCCGTATGGACCCTTCGAAAATCCATTAAATTACAACGTATCTATTGCTCGACCATCACAGTTTGTTCACCAACTTATTAATCATTCAGCTAGTGATATGCATCTGTTGAAGCCAGTTGCTTTTGTTGAAAATTACCTTTCTATCGCCACTCATTTTTATCTATTTATAATTTAATTTTTTTATAAATACTTTTCAAATATGCTATCAAATGACCAAAAGGGATATCATCATATTATTTAAAATATTATAATGTTCAATGTTTCTTACTAACATTGAATTTTATTATATAATGTGGTCATCATTAAAGACGTGTTTGAGTCATATTATTTTGGAAGAATATATTTTGGAATAGTAGATTGATGGAGAATATGTGATTGAAAAAGAAAGAAAAGTTATTGATGTGATGAAAATATTATTTTATTGAAAAATGTATTGTTGAAAATGAGTAGAAAAATGAGAAGGAAAAAAATAAATTTGAAAGTGGTATTTTAAATTAACTAACATATACTATTATTTGTTAAATTTTTGCCTGAATTGTAAAAACTAGAATCTTATATTTAAGATCTTGTTTAGTTTATAAATTTATAAATATATTACTTTATTGATAAGTTTGCATTTGTTAATATT
>CAIGRB010102588.1:0-10388 GCA_903798255.1 Fraxinus quadrangulata | reverse complement strand
TCGGAGTTTTTTAAATTTTATTTATAAATTAATTAATTAAACATATATTTTATTAATTAAATATATTAAGGTCACAATTCCATATAATTGATCACAAATCACAAATTTTACATGTCACAATTCAAAAAATTTATAGGTCATAATTTGTTAATCGGCCACAAATAAAAAATTGAAACGTCACCAATTAATTTAAGGTAACAATTCAAAAATTTTATGTCACAATGTGTTCATCGATCACAAATCAGAAATTTTATAAGTCATAAATTATTTAACGGTAACAATTCAGAAATTTTATAGGTCACAAATTATTTTACCGTCACAATTTGTTCATCGATCACAAATAAAAAAAATTATACGTCACAACTTTGTCGCAATTTTATACAATTTGGTTACAAATTCATTTATCGGTCACAAATAAAAAAATTTATAAATCATAATTTATTTATCGATCACAAATCACAAATTTCATAAATCACAATTCAAATTTTTAGGTCACATGTTATTTTTTAATCACAAAATATAAAAATTAATGGTCACAATCTCAAATAATTGGTCATAACCCCTCTTAATTCCACTATCTACCCCAATCCATCAGGCACCACCACTTCCAACAACTACCATTTTCCACTTCAAAATCACCACCACCACCTCACTACCACAACTACCACCATCACTAACAATATCCAACAATAACCAACAAAATTGTGATGACCACCCCCACGACCACAACCAACAACCATCACTCACATCGACACCACCACCACCAACAATTGCAACAAAAATCACCCAAAAAATCCCAAAACCTACCATCATTGTCGTCCCCACGACCACCACCAACACTGCCACCACAATCACCACAAATCCACAACCACAGCCACAACCACAACCATTTCCATCATAGTCGCCACCACAACTACCATCTTCTCTATCTTCTCTCCACCACACCACAATTACCAACCCTACTAAAAAAAATTCCCAAACCGTCGCCGCCACCACGATCTCCACAAATCACACATCAGACCAACCACAAGACCTCCCAAATCCACCACGCCACAACGACATCCACAAGTCCACCAAATCACAACTGCAATGTCGCCACCATCACCACCGAATTGCAACAGCCACGAACTGTGCCATCATTATCAAATTAATTAGCCACGCATTATTTTTTGGTCACAAATCATAAAATTTTTAAGTCTATTTATTTCCCAATCACAATTTTTATGGGTCACATTTTATTTATCAATCACAAATTATCAAATTAATAGGACACGAATTATTTCTCGATCACAAATCTTATAAGTCATAACTTAGTTCATGGCCACAAATTATTTAATTAATTGATCACAACTTACAAAATTGTAAATCACGATTACAAATTTAGTCGCAAATTAATTGATCATTTCTTCACAATCACCATCGCTAGCACCACCATCACCAACACTATCACCATCACCACCACCACCTCCATTACCACCAATTGCAAATACCACCACCATAACGTACACCATAGAACACAACCACAACGTTGTCACACTGCACCGCACACCACAGCGCACCACTACAACACCATCGCACCGCACACCACAACACCATCATACCCCTAAACCTCTACAAAAAACACAAAAAAAAAAACCATCGACCGTCACAATAGGTGGTTTCACTTTCTATTAAACTTTAGTTACAAAAGGTAATATATTGCGTCACTTTTTATTAAAAACAAAAATTTCATTTTTTCATTAGAAATTAACGTTTTATGCGGACTGCATGTTATGTTATCTTTGTTTTTCACATGTTATGTGTTATGTTGCCTTATTTTTTATAGATGTTATATGCTTGTTGTTTCTTATGAAGGTCCTTCTCGATGGAGTAGTAGTGATTGAAAATGGAATCTTAATTTGAGTTTGATTGATTAAGGATTCGTTTGACATGACTTTTATTTTTACTTTTGTTTGTGCTTCTTGTAAAATAATTTTTGAAGGAAACTAATTTTTAAAAGAACTTCCTATTTCGAAAGCTAATCTTAATTAGTTTCTTAAAAAAGTTTCTATTTAAAAGAAACACTTTAATAAAATTAACTAAAATGGGTCCAAAAGTAATTTTTCGATCTCAACACGTACTTTTGACTTTTTAAAAATCATGCCAAATGAGTTCTACTTAACACTTTTCAGTGCTTTAGATTTTGAAGTATGTATAAATTAATTTGAACTCATTACAATATTTCCCCAGAAATGGGAAGGTTAGTATTTTTCATTTTGAAGGAAAAAAGTATGTTACCTGTGCTTGTTGATCTACCTAAGAAAATAAGTAAACTGGAAATGGACTGCCCTAAGTTTTAGCATTTGCATCTTTCAAGGGATTTTTTTAAAATTATTTTATTACTATTATTTTAACAAGTTCTAACAATATTTCTATACAAGTTTTATTTCTTTTATCAACTTTTGGGCACCTAAAATTGTCATTTCTCATCCTTTGGATAACATGTCAATAAATGCAATTTCCAAGTAGATCCAACCCTTGTTAGGCCTGGTTTCGGAACTTTGGTTCAAGTTAATTAGCACAGTCTATCTAGAGACTTTAGCTATTTTACACGGAATTTTTTTTTTTTTTTTTTAATTCCTTATTTTTTAAATCAACCAGAACATAAAAGAATAGAAAACTGCTGTGCCCATTAAAATGTCATGTTTGGCCATGTATCGTTTTGCATAGATTACATCGAGAATATTTGATTTACTTTTCACATCTACTTTCACTTGTAATCGTAATAGGCCCTTTTCAATTAAGTTTCCTTGTGCCAACTCAATCATGCATTAGGTATTAAAATTCAACTTAAATCTTTTATAAGGTAGAGATTTTGTGTTCGAATATTGGAGGACACTAAATAAATCCTTAAGGGATAAAATGGGTTGATTCTTTCAAAGTGGATGATAAGTGATGAGTGCATTTTGTGCACTTATCTAGACTATATTACCAAGCTTTTGTATCGTCAAAATGCTGATATTTTACTTAAGGTCCGTTTGATTGCAAGAGTGAAATTTAGGTGAAAAGAAAATGAATTACATGTAATTGAATTGCCTAGAATTGTTTTCCTATGAATTATCAATAAATTGTGTTTGATTGATATAATTTTTCACTTGAAAAATGTTGAAATTTTGGATTTGTAGTATTCGTTTGACTTTGTTTTCTATGAAAATTGTCTATTAAAGTAAAAATTCNAAATTGTCCATTAAAGATATATAATTTGTTACAATTGGGGACAGAATTTGTTTTCATTGCAAAATAATAATAATAATAATAATAATAATAAACCTGGAAACCATTTTCCCACCAAATTGGTGGGAAAACCAATTCATTGAATTCATGAAAATGGGTCACGTGTGGGTGGAAAATATTTTCCATAGAAAAATTTGGCTATCAAACATGACAAAAGTAGGAAATGAAATTTCAATTCTATTTTTCATGAGAAAAAATGACCTATCAAATAGGTCCTTAATTTAGTTTAATTTCCTTTTGTTTCAATTTTGGACTCGTTTCTAAGCAATTAGAAAAGAAGAAAAATATCAATTAGCAATTAGATGAATGTTTGGGGACTAATATGCATTTGAATAAAAGTTGAATGACCAAAATTGAAGTGATTTAAGGTTAATGATCAAAGTCAAGGAAAGAAGGAACAAGATGACTAAATTGCAACATTCCAATAGATGATTCGTACCATAAAATGAAGATTGAAGATGTTAGGGTTCAATTGGATGCAATTAGAAGTTGAAGGATCGAAATTGCTAGAGAACAAGACTTAAAAGAACCAAGAATAGAATTCGATGACCAAAACGCAAAGGTTGAAAGTTGGTACAACTGGGCGACTACCCAATTATAAAAGTCAGGCGAAATTTTCAAAACCAGAAGCTAAAACACAAGATTGGGCGAGTGCCTGAATTTAGCATGGGCGACGACTAATCTTGTATCATAAACCTTTAATTCATAGTTTTTCTTTTTAATATTCAAATACTTTTTCAATTAATGAATGATTTTCATGAAATTATCTTCTTTAGAATTATATGCACAATCATTTTATAAATATTGTGGCTTGTTTTAATCGTCGTATAGTTTGATAGGAAATCAAAGTATACCATTATACTTTATGTGATCTTTAAGTATTCATAAAGTCTTAATACATTATTGTATGTTCGCATCTATCATAGAAATATAGTCGATTTACATGTAAGAATATGTTTAATTCTACTCGATAGAGATTGTTAACAATTTATAAATATCGATCTTAAAAATTGAATCGTGCTATCAAATTGTAAAACTATGGTTAAAAGGGATTGATACAAGGGGTTTCGGGATCATAGTGTGCTTTTCATCAATTAATTGTTATAAAAAATTTCATTAATCACATCTTTTCATTGATTCTTATCGAGCTAGGTCTTGTATTCATAAATATAATAGTTAGTGACACTTTAGTTACTGAAAAATCTCAAATTCTTGGACTCAAAATCCATTTTAGTTAAGACTTAGTTGAATTGAATTTAAAACAATACAATCTCTATGGGTACAATACTTGGACTCAAAATTCATTTTACTAGTTAACGAGCCGTGTACTTGTGACAATTCAAGCGAAAGAATATTTTCATGACAAATTTTTGGGTCATTTCGGGGGATTGTATTTGAGTTTAATTTTATTTACCTTGGCAATAATTCAAACTTTTCTCTTTTAGTTTATTTTTTTCTATGATCAATTTATTTCAGTACTTATATTTTCTCTCTTTTAGGTAGTTTATGCAAAATTTGGGAATGATGAACTAATGCCACTAATCTGAAAATAGAATGCACATTTCACCATAGATAAAGAGAAGCACAACACACAGAGATGGCTAATGTACAGAATAATCCGATATTCAAGTGAATGAAGAAGCAGTAGTCGATGAAGGGAATATGCTAGTTGGAAACTTCATGACTCCACAAATTATTTAAGACAATCTAACATCGTTTATCCCCCATTTGGGCAGCCGAACTTTCAGCCAAAAACCAATGTCATCCATTTATTTTAGAATGGACATTAATTTTGTGACAGGGCAGGTGATAATCCACAAACAAATGTCTCTCGATTTTTTAAGATGTGTCAACACTTTAAATATCAAGGGATTTAAGATGATGATATCAGATTGAGACTATTCCTACATACTCCAAGTGATAGAGCTCTTTAATGTTTGGACTCGCAACCTATTGTCAGTATCACCACTTGGAATGATTTGGCTCAAAACATTTGTTCAAATTCTTCCCACGGACCAAGATAGCGAAGTTGAAGCATTACATATCTATATTTCAGCAAGGGGAGAGGTTTGGAATTGATTAAAGGATATGATTCTGAAGTATCCTTATCACGGCATCGGTAAAGGGTTCCAGGTCCAATATTTCTATGCAGGTCTACTTCTATTTTATAAGAGCATGGTAGACTCTTCTTTCAATGCCTCTTTAGCCACAAAGATAATTGATAAAGCTTTGAAATTGTTTGAGAGGGTGGCTACTACCATAGCCATGTGGGCCTCTGAACATGTTGTTTACAAGAAGGTACATGAATATATAAGGTGTACACTTATACAACATTGTCTACAAATATTTACTCTTTGGTTCATAAGGTTGAGAGCATGTCACAATCAGCAAATGCAATATAGTTCAAGCTGGGGCAAATCAAGTCACGGCAAACTGCCCAGTTCTTGTACTAGATATTGAAAATGTTGAATATGTATAAGGAAGTCAACGCCAACAAAATAACCCACATTCTAACACATGCAACCCTGATCGGAGGAAGCACCCAAATTTTCTTGGAGTAATAAAAATTCTAGTAGACCACAAGTTTTCAGTTTCAGCAGATAAAGAAAAGAACTTCTTTGGAAGAGATGTTCAATAAATTTATGAAAAAATAGATCAGTACATTGAGGCAAATAATTAATTCATTAGAAAGACTGAGATAACTTTTCAGAATCAAAGTGCTGCAATTTAAAACTTGGAAACTTAGATAGGACATATGGAACACGTTATATCAGGCAGAGCACCGAGTACATTACCAAGTAATACAGAGGTTAACCCCAAGGAACATGTCAAAGCAATTACTACCAGGAGTGGGGCCTAGTTACCTGTGATTCATGTTAAGAGGTTGGTTGCAAATAAAGAAAAAATACTTTTTACTGATGAGGAGCATGTGAAATACACTGAACAGACACCAAGAATATTTACCAAAGAGAGTTCAGATACACCACGAGTTAAGACAACCACTCCTACCAAACCATATGAGCCCCCTATTCGATTTCCTTAGAGACTACGAAAGTATAAGTTAGACAAGCAGTATACAAATATTCATTGAGGTCTTCAACAAGATTCACATCAACATCTATTTTCCTGATGTACTTGTTCATATGCCTAGCTATGCTAAATTCTTTAAGGACATTTTATCTAACAAACACAATCTGGGCGTACATGAGACAATGATCTTGACTAAGGAGTGTAGTGCCATAATACAAAATGCTACCTCCCAAATTAAAAGATCTAAGGAGTTTCGTCGTACCCTGCACTGTAGGCAATTGTTATTTTAATAAAGCTTTATGTGATCTAAGGTGCAAGTATTAACTTGATGACACTCTCTATTTTCGAAAAACTAGGCTTGGGGGAGGTTAAAGCAACTATAATAACTTTACAGCTAACATATCGGTCTGTCATGCACCTAAGAGGAATCATTGAAGATATCTTGGTGAAAGTAGACAATTCATCTTCCTAGTAGACTTTCTTATTCTTGACATGGATGAGGATAGGGACATTCCACTTATTTTGAGTTGACCATTTTTAGCTACAAGTAGAGCTCTTATTGATGTACAAAAAGTCAACTGATTTTGAGGTTTGGTAAATAACATAACGCATTTTATATATTCAGGGCCATGAAATACCCAACTGAGTCAGGCCGTTGCTTTTCAGATCGATGTGATTAACAAAGAAGTTTATGATACCTTTTAGTTGCATCACCCATCAAATCCATATGAGGCTTGTATTGTGCATTCTCAATCCACTCACACTAATTCTAGTGAGATTGAGATATGTGTAAGATATCTTTAAGCTAATTCTACACATAATCGCAAACCACACTTTCAGGAATTGGGCACAGGTCCTTCAAAGCTTTTGCCATCAATTCAACAGCCTCCTAAGTTAGAGCTCAAGCAGTTTCCATCTCATCTTTGTTATGCCTACTTGAGAGAATTTTCCACATTGCCTGTAATTATTTCAAATTCCATCAGCGAGCTTGAAGAAGAGAAATTGCTGCGGGTACTTAGAGAGAATTAGACAACTATTGGATGGTTTACTATTGACATCAGAGGGATCGACCCTACACTTTCCATGCATAAAATTCTCATGGAGGATAATTTTCGACCAAGTATAGACATTCAGAGGAGACTTAATCCAAATATGAAGATGTGGTCAGGGCAGGGGTACTTAAGCTTTTGGATATAGGAATCATCTATCATATCTCAAACAGTGCATGGATCTATCCTATTTAGGTTGTACCGAAAAAAGGGGTACCACAGTGATATAGAATGAGAAGAATGAATTAATTTTCACTAGAATTGTTACGGGATGGAGATTTTGCATTAATTATTGCAAACTCAACACTGCTACTTGGAATGATCACTTTTCCCTTCCATTTATTGATCAAATACTGGAGAAGTTGGCAAGTCATTCCCATTATTGCTTCCTTGATGGATACTCCGATTCTAATCAGATTCCGATAGTACCTGTGGATCAGCACAAGACTACTTTTACATGTCTTTACGACACCTTTGCTTATTGTAGGATTCCATTTGGTCTATGTAATGCTTCCGCTATGTTTCAGCGTTGCATGATGGCCATTTTCTTTGATATGGTGGAAAAATTCATAGAAGTCATTATAGAATCTTCATTTGATGAATGTCTAGTGCACTTAAAATTGGTCTTGAAGCAATGTAAGGAAACAAATATGGTTCTAAACTGAAAAAAATGTCAGTTCATGATACAATAGGGTATAATGTTGGGGCATCGATTTCAGCTAAAGGGATTGAAATGGACAAGGCAAAGATTCAGGTAATTGAGAATTTACCACCACCAATTTCAGTTAAGGGTGTTCGCATTTTTCTTGGTCACGCCGGGTTTTATCGCCTCTTCATCAAAGACTTCTCTAAGATCACTAAACTGCTGTGCAATTTGCTAGTCAAAGATGTTTCTTTTGAGTTCTCTAGAGAATGTTTAGTGGCTTTCAACACTTTAAAAGAGAAGTCAGTTTCAGCACCGGTAATAATTGTACCAAATTCGGTTTGCTATTTGAACTAATGTGTGATGCAAGTGACTACGCAGTGGAAACAGTATTAGGGCAGCAATGAGATAAAAATTTTCATGTGATCTGTTATGCAAGCAAGATATCAAATGATATATAGGTAAACTATACCACCACTAAAAATGAACTTCTTGCTATAGCTTATGCCTTCGATAAATTTCGATCCTATCTAGTTTGATCAAATGTAAGAGTCTACACAGATCATACAGTTTTAAAGTATCAAATGGTAAAGAAATATGCAAAACCAAGACTGATCAGATGGGTACTACTCCTGAAGAATTTCATTTGGAAATAAGAGACAAGAAGGGAAGTGAAAACATGGTAGATGACCATTTATCCCAACTTGAGCATGAAGAACACAAAGAATCAATGAATATAAGTAAGATTTTTTTTAGATGAACAAATTTTTAACGTGGAGAATACAGATATTGTGAATGATTTGGCCAAATCCATTATTCCACTAGATTATTCAAGTCATCAAAAGAAGAATTACTTTTCTGACTTGAAATACTATTTTTAGGAAGATTCTATTCTCTACAAGTGGGGTTCAGACCAGATTATTAGGCGATGTGTTCGTAAAGCGAAGGTCCTTCAGATACTCGAGCAATGACATTCATTTGCCTATGTTGAAATCTTTGGTGCTTCAAAGGCACCTATAAAAATCCTACAGTTAGGGTTCTGTTGGCCTTCAATATTCAGAGATACTTATATTTTTGTGAAGAGGTATGATAGATGCCATCGCACAGAAAATATCTCTAGAAGAATAGAGAAGACCACAATCAATAGTAGAATGAATGAAAATTTAGAAACAAGACTGATGGGAGCAAGAAAAGCACACAACCTTGAGCTAGCAAATCCACCACCATAGCATGTTCTAGATGCCGACACAACCCTCTTGAGCAAACACTTGGGCCCGGATGCAAGTAATCCATGTAGAGTTAGGTAGATATGTTGGAACATGACAAATATTTTAATGGAGATACATTGACAACAAATCAACATAGAGAGAGAGCTGTAAAGAGTGAGTATACAAGTACATGAATTCCATCAAAGTGATGATGGAACAAGCCATGATCAAAGAACCATCATGTACGCTCACGATCAAGTGCAAGAGTAGATATTATGTTTTAGAAGTCAACTGGAGGCAATTGACAGAAACATCACCCAGTTAGTCGAGTCCTCGAAGACCTTCAATTCAGCTAGCTAGTCGAACCGCTAGATCCTTCTACTAATCCACATCTACGTTGGGGGAGTTTCTGATCCTTTACTCCTTTATTTTGATTATGTTTGTTTTTACAATGGGGATAATGTAATATTTTTGTTTGGGGATGAGTAAGTATTTGGACACTTAGGATCCTTCGAAGCAACCTCATCACTCCTATTATTATACCCTACTTCGGTCTCCAAGGAGGATTAGAACTCGAAGAATACTTTGCTATTTCTTTGCTATTCATTTGTCTCCCCACCTTCATAGTCATTCAAAATCTACGTAGTGTTGTGATAAGTGTGTTTTACATAGATATTTTATTGTCAAAAAATGAGCAATTTTTGATCTAAATTGTTAGAATATAGCTTAATTATATGAAATTCATGTTTTGCAGGACAAAATGACGAATGTAGCGGAAATAAAGAGAAACAAGTGACAAATGGCCAAACTGGAGGAAAACGAAAGTTCAAGGATTAAATTGCAAATATTCAAAAGATTGCTCAAAAGGCAAAACGAGGCTTCGAAAGAAGCGGAAGCTAATTGGTCGAAAACATAAGTCATAAGATGAAGAAGAATAAAAAATAGAGGTCAAAAACCAAGAAAATCACGTGAGGGGACCAAAATGGAATAACCGCATATTTCTTAAAACTATGCGGTCACATAGGCAAAATATAGCTGCGGTCGCATGGATATTTTCAGAGAATTTCAGGGCCAATCTATTTGCTCTATGCGACCGCATGAGTTTACTATATGCGGTCGCATAGAGTAAAATGGAAGCGTTTTTTTATGTTTCCTTTTTTAATTAAAATACGTTTGGAAACCTAA
>CAIGRB010102582.1:0-14828 GCA_903798255.1 Fraxinus quadrangulata | reverse complement strand
AATAGGTACTCAAATTATTAATTACACACTAATGGTCACTTGGTAAAAAAATATAATATTAAATTAAATTAAATTAAATTATGTGACATCATTAAGTACCAACGTGTCACCAAACAATGTTATTGCCAAGTCTGCAAAAATCATTGTTAACGATAAACTGTGAGTTTACTACTCGATTTAAGTCCAAAAATCAAACCAAAATTAGAGTAGCATTATGTTATTCTCATTTTAACTGACACGTCGGCACTTAATGGTGCCACGTAGGACTAAATATTATTTATTTATTTTTTGACAGGGTAACCATTAGTGTAATAATTAGAAATTTGAGAGATTATTAATAACTGCAGCAACCATTGGCGCAATTACTTAACATTTTAGTGACCATTGGCGTAATTAACCATATTTATAGACTCAAAATCGGATTAATATTCAAACAATTCCAATTAATGTAATATTTAAAAACAAGAAATTATTGGGATAACTAGATTTTAATAGACTTTAAAATTTATTAAAATATGAGAAGAGAAAACTTTATATTATTTTGAGAACATTGGTAACTTCAAAGAACTGTTTCTTATCGCTATATGCCCTATCGTAGTGTTATTTGCGTCAATGTTTCCATGGTTATTAGTTTCCACTGATTTTCAAGAACAATTGCTCCAGCATGGCCCAATTCAAATTTTTGCAGTTCAAGTAAAATAATAAAAGTGGAAATTACATAAAATCGGATATTTTATATTACCATTTCAAAAATCAAATAATAAGTCAATATTAATAATAATATTATAAAATTAAATTAATTTATATACCAGCCCTACCTCCATCTACCCACCTCACCTCCCCGATTTTTCCTCATTCTTCTCTCTCTCCATTCTCTCTCTATCTCCTTCTCTCTAACAGTGACGCTCATTGTGTCGCTCGTTGACGACAAGCGCCTGCTCAATCGATGTGCACGACGCAAGCGAGCATCATCGCGTGCACTCATGTCAGCACGGCCTTGGGGTGGTGTTACTTCTTTTATGAGACCAAGTGAGAGCGTCTTGTCGTTGCAAGTTCTTGGCGGTGGCACAATTGATTTATATTTTCAGTGTGGATTGTGGTGTCGATGCACAGCACCGCTCCAACGAGATGCTATGGAATTGTTGATGAGGATGAAAGTTGTGTGAAAGATCTATGAAGGAGTGGCTTCCACAAGATGAATAATATTGGCGGTGGAATAGGTGATCGACGATGGTTTATGTAAGGGGTATGAGGTGGTGGTCTTGGACGTGGCAATGAAGTCATGCTCAGCAGCGATGACGTAGTGGTAGCATCATCGCTGGTGCGCAAATGCAATTTGACTATATGATTTATGAATCATGTGATTGCTGATTATGGGATCTGGATCTGGTTTGTGCAATGATTTTGTTGGTAATGTTTGCAATTGGTGATTGTGGTGGTAGCGGTGGCGAGCCAATGGTGATGTGGTGGTGAAGGTAGGAGCATATTTGATAATGGCTCTAACTACTATAGTGGTTTTGAAATTGGTGGTGCTAACAGTGATAGTGATGGTGAGGTGGTGGAGGTGGTCGTGGCGATGATCGATAATTTTGGGTCTGAATTTTTGGTTGTGTTTGAATAATGGTGGCTGTGATGTTAGTTGTGGTGATAAGGTGGTGGTGAAGTAGGCAATGCTAGTGAGGTGGTTGTAATGTTGTTGGTGGCGGTGGTGCAATGGTTGGTGCATGGGTGGGATGGTGTGGGTGGGAATGTTTGTAATCAATTATTTTAGAGTGTGGACAATAAATTAAATATTTTGTGATCAATAAATAATATGTGACCGATACTTGTGACCAACAAATAATATATGACTTATAAAATTTGTGATTTGTGATCGATAAATAAATCTTGATCTATAAATTTCTTGATTTATGATCGATGAAAAAATTGTGACCTATACAATTTTTGTTTTGTGACCGTAAAATATTTTGTGAGCTATAAATTTTTTGATTTGTAACCAACTATTTCGATAATTTGTAAACAAATATTACAAAAGTGTGATCTTAATAAATGTAACTAATAAAATATATTTTTAATTTATTATTTCAGAAATAAATTTTAATCAATATTTGATTTTTGAAGTGTTAAACATTGTTTATCGATTTTAGAATGGACCATACTTAATCTATTAAATATGAAATTTCCCATAATAAAGTACCCACTTCTTCCAGTGTGCTTATATTTTAGTGAAAATCCTACGCTATTACTAAGAGAGTAAAAAAAATCTGTCAACCTGTCAACTTAAATTGAAATCGCGGTTTTAAAATAGTTAATTTGCGTCCATGCGGTTTAGATTTCTACAATTTCAAAACCAAATCGTTGGAAAATTGTTCGATTTAGAATTTTTGTGGTTAAAACCGCTTGAAACCAAACCAAACTGCTCGTCCAAATTTTTCTAAATACATTTTTTTTAACCAAGATAAGTTAATTATTAGATCAATTTATATTTCAAAAAATTTACTTGTTAGTTGGCTTATATTGGCTATTTAGAAAAGTAGTAATTTACATATGATAATATTTTTCTTATCTACATAATGAAATTAATTTCAAGCTTAAATTTTATGGTTTGATCTCATATTAATTTATTGGTTTAAATTTGTTGAAATAAATATATTAGTATTGGTTTAAATAATAAAAAAACGTTTGGTTTGGAAAATGAAATGGTTTTGGTTTGGTTTGGTTTGGGGTTTTTTTTTTCCCAAACGATTTAAAATGGTTTGATCTTGAAAATAATTTAAAAATTAGTTCAAATCGAACTACCCTACTATGATAAATCCTTATTTTATGTGATTTTATTTGAAATATAAGATCAACGCGGTCCAATGTCAATTAATTTCTCACATCACTTTACCTTTACACTCTTTATGTGTGCATATTACCTTCTATTTTAAAACTATAAGTATCAATTAACATACGAAAAAAAATTTAAAAAAAAAAAAAAAAAAACAAAAAAACACAAAAAAAAANCTTTTATTGTCATTTCTAAATACTGCGACATTTAGCCCATGTTTGGTCTAGATTAAAATATAAATTTTAATTTAAGTCAAAGTCAACAATAAATTTTAACAATATTTCATTAACTTTTAGTAAAATCTACTAAAAATTTAATTTTAATCATCACTAAACGGGACTTAATATGTCACATTTTTTAAGAATCATGACTTTAAGGTCTCTTTAACAAGCAATATAGACTTGCATTGAGTTCGATGTTCGTATTATAATTCTCTTGTCGTGATCTATATTATATCCTAAAATGTAATCGAAAATGTGTGAGATTCAATGAAATAAGCAAAGAATGTTTTGGGTATGTTTGGAACTCCATTAAGCCCATGTTTGGTGTAGATTAAAATCTACTAAAA
The DNA here is from genome assembly GCA_903798255.1 of Fraxinus quadrangulata. Classification (NCBI taxonomy): domain Eukaryota; kingdom Viridiplantae; phylum Streptophyta; class Magnoliopsida; order Lamiales; family Oleaceae; genus Fraxinus; species Fraxinus quadrangulata. The sequence goes on along the minus strand of CAIGRB010102582.1, from coordinate 11,430 downwards.
ATCTATAATCAAAGTCAACAAATTACTTATTTCATAAGATTCACAACTTCTCAATCATCTATTTCACTATTTTTTATCGAAATTAATTTACTAAAAGTCTGATTTTAATCTACATGTGATAAGGGCTAAATGTTGTAGTCACAATTATGTTTCGAATGGTTTGTGCAACTCTGAAATGACATTGCTTAGAGTTAATTAGGTGAAGATACAAGTTGTTTAATAATAAGGTCTACTATAAATATTATCAGATAATAAACGTGAAAATAAAATCGAGAGACGTCAACCACCAAACAGGAGAGACGGATTTTAAAATTTGTTGGAATACATTGTAATGTTGTAAGTTTTTTCTCTTGTTATTAAAGTTTTGATATAATTATGGTTTTGATTGTAATTTATTTCTTCCGAATCTATTCGATCCTTCAAGTGACGACTTTGAAATTTACTTTAGAAATACTCATTTTTTACGACGAACTTCATTGAAGCATCCAACATCAAAGTTATGCAAACATCACAGTTTTTTCCGTTTCGGATCGAAGTTTCCTACTAATTTTCATTCGTTTTTACATTTTCTATATAAATTTTCTTTTATTTTTCGTTTATTTCACTTTATATCGCATGCATGCAAATAACCGACAAAAAAGAAAGAAAAAAGATTATGTCAGAAATATTTCGTGTTGGTCAGTAGTTTCGCGCCTTTTTACAATGTGATACGATAGGAAGCGAAGCCAGAAGTTGATAAGGAGAAAATGGCTCCGGCACGGCTTCCAAACCGTCGCTGGGAAACAATCCCAGCCGTCCCTTCCCATCTGGCGGTTCAAAATGAAACGAAGCAACTCTTTACGATGAGTCGCGTGTGCTGGGATTAGGGATAAAACGCTACCATTTTCAAAAGTTTCCCTCCACTATAAATGCGCCTCCATCGCCATTGTTATCATCTTCGAAGTTACAACACCGTTCTTCTCACTCTTTGACATAAATAATCAATCATGAAGAACACCAGCAGTGGTGGAGCCGAGGGATCTTCTTCCAACCCCAACAACCCACAACAACCTGATCAAAGCAGCCCTCAACGCGGCGGTGGTAATACTTCTTCTCCCCATGCGGCTTCAGCTCCTTTGCAATGGCCACCCACGGATCCACCCGTAATGGGCCGTCCAGGACACTCTGCCTTCCGTGCCTATAGGCCACAAGACCCACAACAGCCTGATCAAAGCAGCCCTCAACGTGGCAGCGGCAGTAATATTTCCTCTCCGTTGCAAAGGCCACCCGTGGCTCTACCTTCACCTCCACCTGTAATGGGCCATCCGGGACACTCTGCCTTCAGGGCCTATAGGCCACAAGGCCCACAACCACAATGGCAATTCCCTGGGGGTGGGGGATCGTCTGGCAGTGCTGCTGGTGCGAGTGGAAATGTAAGTGGCAGTGGGTTAGTTGGGGCGCAGGCAATTCCGGTGGGTGGAAGTGGTGGTGGAGGCGGCTATGCAGCTGTTGGAGTGGGGATTGGAAACCCCATAATTAGGAAAAGAGTGAGGGATGGTGTACCCGGTGCTGGTCCTGCAGGAAATCAAGGCGCGCAGGCAGATGTCGGAAATCCCTTTCAGTGCCGTGTTTGTGGTAAACAATTCCAATCGGCTAAGGCTCTCTTCGGTCATATGCGACAGCATCCCGATCGCGGGTGGAAAGGTGCGTTTCCACCGCCAGCTTTTAGGGCTGAAGAGGAGTTCGCCGATGTCTCCGGCCATCTGAATCCAGGCCGTGCGGCTGCTGGTGGACATGTTGAACCAATGCAGGATGTATTGCAAGAGGCACAGGCCGGGGNAGGCTCTCTTCGGTCATATGCGACAGCATCCCGATCGAGGGTGGAAAGGTGCCTTTCCACCGCCAACTTTTAGGGCTGAAGAGGAGTTCGCCGATGTCCACGGCCATCTGAATCCAGGCCGTGCGGCTGCTGGTGTACATGTTGAACCAATGCAGGATGTATTGCAAGAGGCACAGGCCGGGGCAGAGGCGATGGAGGCCGTGCAAGAAGGCGGAGAAGAGGCGGGTGAGGGAGCAGCGGGACCACAAAATTACGAACTTCCTGATTTGAATTATGAACCACCACAAGACGATGATAATGCTGCTGCTTAGTTTCTTTCACTTATATTACAACGCACAATGTTTAAGATTTTTTCTTACAATCTTTCGGTGAAGAAGTGTTAATAGTGAAGAATTTCATAAAACTCTGAATATCATCCAAAATTTGTGGTGTATTTTTAATTAGCGCCTCAATAATAGAATTTTTTTTGTTAACGAATCCGAATCCTTGATTAATGCGAAACATTTTAAAATTCAGTATTGCACTACAATACCAATTTATAATAAAGAGGTACAAATATTAATAATATAATGAGAGCAAAATAACCTACTACAAATGTTAATAAAATAAACGTGAAAATAAAGTCGGTAAGCGTCCACCACCAAACACGAGAGACGATGTTAGAGGCTCTAAACTTATTTATTATAAGTACCTTAGAACACTCGATTCAATGTAACGTGTTTATAATATTTTTTTAAATTTATTGACGAAATAAAGCACAACTAGATCAAATTACGTTATGGGTGGTTTCTTGATGTATTAACATTACATGTTGGGTTTTTACTGAAACAGATGTTAAATTTCTAAATTTGTTGGGCCACGAGTTAAAATAAACCAAGCAATAAAGGATATAATAAAGATTTATTTAAATAATTTTAGGCATAAAATAATTTTACTACAATATAAATACGGAAAATTGAAGGCCGGCCGGTAGAATAGTCACAACAACCATGCTACAAATACATAATTGGTTACCGAGTTAACAAGTGGCGGCCCCCTATTGTGGGCAACTAATTAAGTAAAAAATTATGTACAACAAGAATAATTCATAGTCACAATAAATGACTTTTTAAGTTTGGAGTTTTGAAAATTCTTGTTATGGAAAGTTTTAAATTTTTTTATTTGTTTATCTGTGTTCGTTTGTGAACGAATTTTATTTATTTATTTATTTTTACTTGAAGTAGGTCTTGTTTTTTCTTATGAATATATTATGAAATCGAAATGTCGCATAAATCAAATTTTGCTCTTGATTCTCGAGTCTTTTATCCAAGAGTTTTTATATATTTTAGTTTCTTATACAATTTATGTGTATATTGAATCATCCAAGAGTTTTTATATATTTGAGTTTCTCATCTCATGCGAAACTTAATCTTGTTTGATGTAGATTAAAATAAATTTTTTTAGTAGGTTTTAATATAAATTAATAAAAAATATGTGATTAAAGAGTTAATGAAAATTAATTATTGACTTTTAATTTAATTTTAATCTACACCAAACAGGGGCTGATATATTACAAATTTATTTTTTTTCAAAAATATCGTTTTTAACATTTAGAGACAAATATTAAAAGATTACTTTCAAACGGTGTCAAAAGTTAATCAAATCCTCTCTAATTCGAAACAAAATCAATTAAAGGGCCAAATGGTTTCACTTTTGAAATTAATTGACACATGGATTTGCCAATGTTGTCTTTTGGTAGATTCGATTCAAAAGGTCACGAAAAAAGTAAATGAATAATTTGGTGGAAGATGCACGTGCAATTCATAAACTAATTATAATTTGTCCAATCCATGAATGGTTCTCACATATTCTATTCTATTATCTTTTCAACCACATATTTCAAAAACTTCTATCATAATCCACTGAAAATCTAATTTTAATCCCCACCAAATATCCTCTAAATCACGACATTTCGGACTCCAAAACATTCAAATCATGACACGTATGCACAGGTAAAATAAATTGTATAATTTTACATTTAGACCCCGTTTGTCTCCTATTATTCAAAAATATTATCAGTTACAATAAAATTCTCCACCGCACATTCACGTAATAAATTATTTCACACACAAATCGATAAAGTTACTTTATATTTCAACCACACATTCTTGAAAAAATATTATTCATTATTTCGTTCATTTTACAATAATGAGAGACAAACACACACTTAGAGTATGCTTGGCCCCCATTTAATTTATTTTTTTTAAAAACTCATTTTCATGCATTTTCCTATAAAATAATTTTATACGTAAATCGATTTTTTTTTTTTTACTTTTTAACAATATATTTTTCAACAAAACACTATTCTAATATGTATTTTGGCGAAGAAATTGGGCTCGGGTTTAAGTGAGTCTAGTAATTAATAATATTTAGATTAAGGTTTCGATGAAATTAAAATTTAGGTTTTAATGTAACGAAATTAATACAGCACCAGAGCGCGTGATCCAATAACTAAATATACACGTGGCATCTGCAATTATGTAAATTGACCACTCAAACTTGGGGGCCATTTTTAATTATCGTTATTTTGAGCCTTTAACTTCTCGTCTAACGCGGAAGGTACATCTAACAATAATAGAACGTTCAGGTGCAGCATGTTCTGTGTGAAGTAATTAGACCGGCAAATCAAAACCGTTTAAAAACTTCTGTATGAAACAATCTAATGCATTATATAGTTAAGAGCACCGTAATTCTGTGGACTGTTTTGTAGCCGATTCCCTTTTGAACTATCAACAAAAAGAGGATTAAAAGTCAAAAGAAATTACTGGAATTCGTGTCACGTGCAATCCTTAAAAGGTTTTTTTATTTAGTGAATTAATTAAAATAAAATATGGGACTAATCATGGTATGAACTTTGGAGTTAATGAATACAAGCATTTGACAAATTATTCTTTTGGAAATTCCATTTTTTTTTCATTTCCTTTAGTCCATATATTATCAAAATATTTCTCCAATCTTTGATCATGCTTTAACTCGACTAACGTATAATTTTTTAAATATTATCTATCTTATTGTACGTAATTATCTGATTTTTTAGATCATTAACTCTATTCGAAATCAAGAATATTATTCATTAACTGTGTTGGAGGCTAACATCAATAAGACATGCGAAGTCATTATCACGTTGTTCTATCTATTAAAATGCATTGATCGAGATCACAATCTCGTGTGTTTGGTGGCTTAGCACTTATTCCTGTTGTAACACGACTATATCGAAAAGGTAAGGATCGTCGACAGTTAATATTTTTTCCGCTCATTTTGGTTCTCTTCTGATGTCTATCATATAAGTATATCTCATTCAACTATAAGACATGTGTAGTAGCCGTGTGTTGTAAGTACACATACACAAAAAGTTACCCGTACATATAATTAAGATGAAAACTGTCAATTTATTTTTATAAATGAACTCTAACATCTCATGCGAGTATATGAGAGAGTTTGGTTAGACATTCATTCATGGAGATTAAAATCAAATTTTTAGTAAATTTTGATAAAAATTGATAAAATATATTCAATAAAATATATGATTAAAATTAATTATTGATTTTAATTTATATTAAAATTTGAATTTGAATTTGAATTTTTATTAAAAAGGAGCTAAATATTAAGGAATGCGACACGCGTATCGCCTGTAACGCAAACAATACACTCAACTATATTTGAGTTAAGCATTTCAAATCCGCCACGTCCCACATCCCCACACAAGATAAGATAAGACAATGAGCTTATCATTGATGATTCGTTCAGCAGTTAAAAGTGCTACTACTTATCAGCGATAAGTCGTAGAAAAAGATGGACCACTGGCAAATGCATTGAAGATAGCGAGACCAATTCATTTATCTCCCCACAAAGGCACCACCACCACCACCTCTAATTCTACTCTCTTTCTATACATACACCTATATATACATCTCTTTCTATATATATATATATTAGTACTCTCTCTCTCTCTCTCTCTCTCTATCTTTAATTTCCTGCTTTTTTTTTCTTCTCTCGCAGCCTTTGTTTCCTTTTTCGGTGTTTTTAGAGAAACCCTAGGAATCTGGAGCTGAAGGTCGTCGGTGGTGGGGTGGGTTGGTTTCTAGGGCTTCGATCTGTTGATTGTTGTGAGCTTTTTGTATTTTGCTTGGATTTGTGAGTCTGAGGTGAAGAAGATTCAGAAATGTCGTCGTTGAGCAGAGAATTGGTTTTCCTCATACTCCAGTTCCTTGAGGAGGAGAAATTCAAGGAGTCTGTTCACAGGTATGTATATAAGTATATTAATTGCATATTTGTTTTTTGTCTGTTATGTGTGGGTACTTCTATGATATGTATGATTTGATGGGTCTAGTTTACTTTTTTGATGGGAAAACGATAAGAAAATATTGGGTTTTAAATTTTGAATTTGTTATGAGCGTTTTGTAAAAATAAAAAATGAAGCTCAATTGTTGAAAAGATTTAAAGTTTTTTTTTCTGGGTTTTGGGAAATTCGAGCTGAAATTACCGAAGTAATTTTGATATTAATATGTATTTAAAATAAGAACTTTTTAGTGTGAAAAAGGGTTAGTTGATGGTTGGTTCTGGGGACGTTTCACAGAAAGAAAAGGAAATGGAAAGCTATAATAACTGGCTGCACACTTGACTATACTTTTTAATATTGGTAAAGGAAAAAGGAATTGGAAGTTCTGTTAACGGACGACTTTTGAGATTTGCTTAAACAAAATTAGAAATTTTTGATATAATCGCTTATGGGTTGCTAATGTGGATACTCTGCTTTGTAGGCTTGAGCAAGAGTCAGGGTTTTTCTTTAATATGAAATATTTCGAGGAGAAAGTGCATTCTGGTGAATGGGAGGAAGTTGAGAAGTACTTGTCAGGTTTTACCAAGGTTGATGATAACAGATACTCCATGAAAATCTTTTTTGAGATAAGGAAGCAGAAGTATCTTGAAGCACTTGATCGGTAAATTGATATACATCTACTATGATTTTATACTACATTTCCTTTGTTAAAGAAAGAGTTCAATTGGTATACTCTCTCTTTTTTTTTCCCTTCTTGGTGGTGGTTGGGGGTGTGAATTTTGGCATATTTATTGATATCGACAGGCAAGACAAAGCGAAGGCAGTTGACATACTGGTGAATGACTTGAAGGTGTTCTCGACGTTTAATGAGGATCTGTACAAAGAAATTACCCAGCTATTGACACTTGGCAATTTCAGGTAGTATTTATTTCCTTTAATATGGTACAAGGAGCATCAGTATATTCACTTAGTAAAATGCATGCCATTATTCCTTATGCTATGAGCTTGAGTGTTGACTTATGGTCAGATTATAGACAGCCTTGACTTTATGCTTCATCACTTTTGGAATTCGAACCCTGAAAAATGTGTTGACGGGAAAAAAAAATATTGAGAAAAATTGGAGTTCAAATATTTGAATCCCTGCATAATGTTGCTAGAGTAATATTAAATTAAGAGACCGAGCATTTAATGACACTAAAAGAATTTCATTATTAGTAATCTGATTATAGATCTTCATTTTCTGCATTCCAGAAACCACAAGGGAAGAATAAGAAGGTTTTAAAAAATATGCCATCTTGAAAATTTGAAGATTGGTGTGTTGCAGCTTCTTATTTGAGAAGTTTAGGTTATATGACTGGAAATTATTCATGTTGCCGAGTAATCTAGGATCTAATGTTTTGGAACTGTACGTCTGGTTAATGTCACTTTAAATTCGTTCATTATCAACTATACAAGTTTAGTCGCCGAAATCAATTGCTTGTAACTTGGAAGACAACATATGGGCATTGTGGTATTAGGTGGAAGACTTTTAGTGCTTATTTGATAAAACTTGGTTGAAATTTTATCAACTTTTCAACTGGTTAGAAGCTTCAATTTTAATCACACATTTCATGTGACCCACAACTTTTATCAACTTTTCAACTACACATTTGATCGACTTTTATGAAAATATATCCAAACTTCTATCAAAAGCTTTGTCAAATAACCCCCTTAATTTTCTAATAAAATGCGGTTTTGATTGGATAGAGGTACATTGAATGGAAGGAGTAAAATAGCTTGGGGAAAATAAAGTAAGTAAATCCTGGAGAAACTATCTCAACCTAAAAAGAACGGAAAAATGCTGTTGCACGTAGGGTAGGAAGTGGGATTGTTGTATTTATTAAGGAGGACCATTATCATGTTTGACTTCATTAAATTTTTAAATGCATTTAATTATATGCATCTACCACCACGGGATGTGATAAGTTATGGTATATATTGGATGTGCTTAAAGAAAAATTAGATAATGCAGCTGTTGTAAAGCTTTCGTGTATACTTTGAGGATCAAAAGATGAAATTACAAAATATTTCACGTTGCTGGCTATATATTCCTAAAATGTGCAATGCAGCTTGAATGAAATAGTTATTGGGCTAGCTAAAACTCCTGAGCGAGTGTCGTAGACATGTTAGCCAAATGTACATATTGACAATGCATATAAGATAAAATGAGCGAGGCATCTCCGGCATTTACTTTGGTTCTTTTTTAAGCAAACAAACGTATTTGTTTCTTTCCTAAGATGCTAGATGCATATTTTGGATAATATGGTGCTATGTCATTATTATCAATTTCCGACAATTCATTCAAGTGCAATTGCAATTGAAAACTAGAGCATTTCAATGCTTATCCAATTTTATTGATGGCAGAGAAAATGAGCAGCTTTCCAAGTATGGTGACACAAAGACAGCACGGAGCATAATGTTGATAGAGCTTAAAAAGCTAATTGAAGCAAATCCGCTTTTCCGTGAAAAACTTGTTTTTCCCACCTTGAAGTCATCTAGATTGAGAACCCTTATTAATCAAAGGTACAACTGGTCTTCTGAATCGATGAATATGTATACCTTTATTCCAGGAGTTTATGGTTCTGTAAGAGTGGATTTAGACCATGACAATATTATATCCTCTTTTTCAGTTTCCTTTCCTTTATTATTTTTGCTTCTACATGGATCATGCCCTTAGCTTGTTGGAGGATATTCAATATAAACCAATTGCTGCTTAACTTGTTTGTTTTGCTCTAGGACTTCCATCCTTTTCATGTCGATGCTGTTTTTAATATTTTATACTCTACACCAATCTACCTTTTACTCTGGCTCCCAGATTTGCATGTCTTAAGGTTTCCCTTTTCCCTTTTTCATGTCTGTAAGCTAATTCGCATTCCACTGTAGTTTTTGTGCCTGGTAAGTCAAAGTTTGACCTTTTTTCTGTATAGTCTGAATTGGCAGCACCAGCTCTGTAAGAACCCAAGGCCAAATCCAGACATTAAAACCTTGTTCACTGACCATACATGCAATCCTACAAATGGGGCTCTTGCACCAACTCCTGTCAATCTTCCTGCTGCAGCAGTTGCAAAGCCTACTGCTTACACTCCACTTGGAGCACATGGGGTATAACACAATTATGACTATATCTATATTTTTCTTCTTTCCTTAGCTTCTCATTATTAACATTCAATATATGGCTATAGTAGGATGCTCCAAAACTTTTTACCCACCTTTTATTTGTTGCTTGCAGCCCTTTCCACCTACTGCAGCAGCAGCCAATGCTAATGCTTTAGCTGGTTGGATGGTTAATGCTGCTGCTGCTTCATCTGTTCAGGCAGCTGTTGTTACGGCATCATCCTTGCCTGTCCCACCAAATCAAGGTAAGAGCTTTTCCTTTAATTGTTGTTGACCTTCAAGCTGTATTTTTATGAAAGATGAATTACATGGAAATATTAGACTACCAAAATCTTGCTTTCAAGATATTTTTCTCTTAATAATATGTGGGGATGGAAATGATTTAAACGACAGGTTGTGCAAATGCGAATTTTATTTTCTTCAATTTTGAACAGTTCCAATCTTGAAGCGCCCGGTCACACCTCCAGCGACACTGGGTATGGTCGAGTATCAGAATGCTGACCATGATCAATTGATGAAGCGTTTGCGTCCTGCACAGTCTGTTGAAGAGGTAATTTTGTATTGTTTCTGAAATATGACCAATTTGACGAAAATAAGTACATTCTCTGTAACTTCCACCTTCTCTTTCTTTTATCCAGGTTACATATCCTACAGTTCGTCAACAAGCATCTTGGTCCCTTGATGACTTGCCGAGAACAGTTGCTTCTACATTACATCAAGGATCTACAGTCGTAAGCCTGGACTTTCATCCTTCACACCATACGCTGCTTCTTGGTATGACATATCTGAGAATCTTCAAAATTTATTGCTTTTCTTCCTAAACCAATGGGTCAACTGTAGTTAATACCTATTGTTTTCCATTGTTTAATTCGGATTATATCTTCTACAGTTGGCTGCAATAATGGCGAAATAATGCTTTGGGAAGTTGGAATGCGTGAGAAGTTGGTCTCAAAACCATTTAAGATTTGGGATATGCAAGTTTGTGGTTTGACATTTCAGGTTCATGCGTAAACTTCTATAATCACTTCTATCATACAATATGGAAGTCGAAGATGCTAGTTGTGAAAGTAATTTGATTCATTGATTTCTCGGTCTCCATAACAATTATATAATCTAAATAAAGGTTTTCTCTTGATGAAATATAATGATGCACATCCTAATTTTTAGTTCTTGTACAAAAATTTTCAAATCGAATTTTTACTGTCTGTATTCTGGCTACTCTTCTGGTTATGTTAGATCTCAAGTAGTCTGAATTTGAACAGGCTTCAGCAGCGAAAGATGCACCTTTCTCGGTGACCCGTGTTACATGGAGCCCTGATGGGACATTTTGTGGTAAGTGTTTGTCCTTGGTATTACTATGCCTTATAAAGTGCATAAGAAAATGATGTTTGAAAATTATTATTTTATATTTCTTCTTGTTGCAGGAGCTGCGTTTTCCAAGCATTTAGTTCATTTATATGCCTATGCGGGACCAAATGATTTACGCCAACATCTGGAGGCATGTAGTAATGGTTTTGTGTGATCGTTCAAATAAAATTCTATTAACAAAAAAACTTGATTTACATTGCGCTTGCAGATTGATGCTCATACTGGAGGAGTGAATGATATTGCTTTTGCTCATCCAAACAAGCAACTATGTGTTGTAACATGTGGGGATGACAAGTTGATAAAGGTGAGTTGAAAATTTTGGATGTCCTTTCTACATTCTGAATCTTTTCGCAAAAAAGCTGAGGAGAGATTTTGATACAGGTGTGGGATCTAACGGGGAGAAAACTATTCAACTTTGAAGGGCATGAAGCACCTGTTTATTCTATCTGCCCTCATCAGAAAGAGAATATTCAGGTATAATGCAAAGGAGAAAAGCTTGATCAGAATTTATAACATTCCAAACCTCTTCTTTATCTCCTCAACTTCTTCTCTTTTCACAATACAATGACACATATTCACGTTCTAGGTTTAGGCAGTAACAACTTTCAGTATGATATCGTTTTATGCTCATGTATTTGCAGTTCATATTCTCAACTGCTATTGATGGGAAAATTAAAGCTTGGCTTTATGACAATATGGGATCTAGAGTTGACTATGATGCTCCTGGCCATTGGTGTACCACTATGCTATATAGTGCAGATGGAAGCCGGTA
>CAIGRB010102572.1:38151-74835 GCA_903798255.1 Fraxinus quadrangulata | reverse complement strand
ATGTAACAATTTATTTAACGTGTTATTTTATTTTACTTTCGGTATGTTTTCTCTGATTGAATATGGGCTTAATTTGTTAGCAATGCAGCAGTATCTTGAAAATATTAGCTAATTGTCAATGCATGATGATTATATATTGCTCCCTAGACACTGATTGGAAATTTGACGACTTAAAATGACTTTTCAACTTAAAAATTCGATGATCAAGTCGATGTTCAATGGAACTCAGCATAGCTAGTAGAGACAAAAGTGGCACACTTTGGGTTCCTAAATTCATAAATACTTCCCAAAATCAGCCCACGAACTTTATTGAGCCCTTGTCCTCGTTCGGTTTCATTAAAAAAGTGGATTATAATTCAATTCAAAGTTTAACCATTAATTTTAACCAAAAATTATTTAATCAATGGTCACTAACTTTGTATAGACTATTATTTGCTCACCGAAATTCAAAAAGATACTTTTTGCTCACTAAATTTTATTATAGATTATTAATTGTCACCGAAATTTAAAAGATTACTCCTTACTCACTCAAATTTAAATAAAGTTATCAATCAATCACTCATATCATTTTCACCAGTATTATCTATAGTACAGTTAAGTGAGTAATGAGTAATTTTGTTCAAATTTAAGTGACAACGAATGATGTTTTAAATTTCGGCGAATAAGTTGTAATTAATAGAAAAGTTAGCCATGAGCAAAGATGAGTAATGACCCTTGAATAAATTATTTCATACTTGATATGTATGTATTTACATCATCTCCGTCTCCGTGAGTCACACTCAAATTAGAGAGAGAATGCAGAAACCAGGGTGGTGGAGTGAGTGAGAAGGGGTCCATTTTCCTTACCATGAGTGCATCAAAGTACTTCAAGGTAGGGGCCTCCGATACTTATTTGCTTTCTCTATCTATCACTTTATGTTTTTACTTCCATTTCAATCAAGCTTTCAACTGAAATTCCTACCTATCACTCTGTTTTTACTTCCATTTCAATCAAGCTTTCAACTGAAATTTCTATCTATAACTGGGTTTCCAATTGGTGACTCATTCGTCCACTTGCAGAAAAATTGCTTTGCTGCGGGATCTTAATTTGATTTGAACCTTGTTTACCAGGTGTAGAAATCAAAGATCTAAGCCACATTACCCAAAATCTCACTTCTTTTGCTTTTGTTTTTCTTCAATTGCACATATATTGGGGCATTTGGGCTTCTACTCATTCTTATGTGTTTAGGGCAGATCTTGTGTGGGTACTTATGTTTGTGTTTTTGTAGTTTACTGGAAATAAAATTTATTTTTAGCCAGTTATAATTATAATTATGTTTTTAATTTCTTTCCATGTAAAAATGTAGTGAATTGTTACTTTTTCAAGTAGTGAATGCATGGAACTCAAAATTGTGTTTTAATTTTGTCCATGTGCTGTTTTTAGAGTAGTATAATTGTCTTTCAAAATAATAATATAAGAAAATTGGACTTCATCGTTCTCTCTGTTTTTTATTTTAGTTTTAACATCACCGTACTACGATTATTTTCTTTGAAGTTTGAACGCATAAATCTAAATGCTGACGCCAAAATAATTTTCTTGGGGTTATGCATAAAACATATCTTTTTTCTTATACACTTTATGTGCATGATTAAATTAGCTAATTGTAAGGTAAGTCAGAGAAGATAACTAATTTGCATCATAAGCTGTGAACATCTTTTGAGTGTTTTACACCTTTTTGCTCTTTAGTTCTGTACTTTATTTGTTTATGTTATCTAGTAGTCTTTTCTAAACAAAGTGATTTATGACGGGCAAATAAAAATCAGACTTGTGAATTATACTGTTTTGCCGTTGCTCTTGTGTATGCGTGATTTTATAATACACAATACAGTGTAATGTTGTAATTTGCAACCGTGTATTTAAAGGCTTAATCTTTTGAAAATAGTGCAGGGTTTGAATTGAGAGACGGCTGTTTCTTGTGGTGGCCTGTAGTGATGGGGAAATCTCCTGGAAAGTGGATCAAGGCTGTACTCTTTGGAAAAAAGTCTTCCAAGTCTAGTTTATCTAAAGTAAGAATGTTTTTAGCTAGTCTTTTATTTTATTTTATTTTGTGTATAGTTTTATGATTCTATTACCGGTTGCTTTGAGAGAAACCTTGTGTCTGATATCAGTTCCCCATTTTACAAATAACCCTATCTTTTGTTGATCCTTGCTAATTTTATGGTGTACAATGCCTATTGCTCATGGTAAAACAAATGTTGCTTGAATTTTCTGTGATACACTGTGGGCTCTTTTGACTTGTGCTGTTTTGAGATTATTAATCTACTATAAAGGCGATTCTGGAATCCATTGTGGTTTATACTGTTCAAATATCCTATTCCTCATAATTATTTTAAATGTGAATTACGAGACTCTTGAAATCTGACGATTGAGATAAATTTCACTGGCCCAGTTTTGTGTTTGACACAGATATTAGTTTATCTTCAATTTCTTTTTTCTTGTGCAATATCCTGGTTTTTAATTCTGCTGCTTCATTTGCATTCTTTCTGTTTGGGCTATTTATAGTTTACAATTCTTCTAGACATTTCACCCTTTCTAAATTATGCATTTGATCATCAGTATTTCTGATACAGTGTGAGACTAGAATTCATCACCGAGATTATTTCGAGGTGTCGTCTGGTTTCTGAAAAGCTCAGTTTTGGGTCTTTCCAGTTACAGAACCGTTATTTCTAGTCCTAGTTTCTTTTGGTCATTGGAATTCTTAGGGATGCTTCTTTTAACTAGGAGAGTGTGGAGATGGATAAAGGAACTTTTGTAACATGCTGAAGTTTATATTACGTCACTTCTCATTAGTTCACCAATTTACTTCCCCATCTCTTGAACTTGTGAAGGCTTTACTTCGATACAAGTTCTGTGATTTTTCGATTTTGTATTTTTTGGCAATTAAATTTTTAGTCTTTCCACAATAATGTGATGCTAATCCAAGCTATTATTCCATATGAAGAATTTTACTGCTGGGAAAAGGACTGCCGCAACAACGGGAGATCTCACTGTGAATCCGTTGCTTGTCTCAGATCTGCCATATCAGGCTACGGATAGAGGTGCAGAAAATCTGGAATATGATAAAGGTACACCTGCCAGCTTGCCATGTGATACTGCTGCTTTAGTGCCTATTGATCAAAGTGTGGATTTGCAAGGTATCGTGGGACCTAATGCATCTGATGATGGTGAAATAAGAAGACAAGAGCAAGCTGCCACAAAAGCACAAGCAGCCTTTCGGGGCTACATGGTAATGCTCTTGTAAATGATATTTCTAGCTCGAGCAATAATGATGATTTTTTGACAGAGATGTTATATCTTTAATAGTATCTAAGCACATTCCTCCCAGCGAGTCCAAATAATTTGGTCCGGTTTTAATAAAACTTGATGTTTAGTCAAACATGGAACCTGCTGTTAACTTCTAAACTGCGTTACTTTTTAACCTGCAATACCTGAATTTTTTTTTGTCCACATTCATTAATTTTTCCTAGCATCTTTTTCTCTGGGTTTGGAGAAACTGCATTCACAGCCTTCATCTTAGGAGGAGTTCTCCATTAATGTGTACTGGCCTACTGGATTTTCAGTCAGTTCAGTAAACATGTATATATATTTTTTCATTGTATGCCTTCTTGCTATATATATAATTTGCTTTTCCTATTTGACAATGCACAAAAGAATGAGTACAGTTGCATGTATGCAACCCTGAGAGAAGGAAGGTTCACCACATCGCCTGTGCATGTAATTATTGTTTTCTTGTTATTGTATGAGTACCATTGCAATCATGAGAGAAGGAAGGTTCACCACAGTGCCCGTGCATATAGTTATTGTTTTCTTGTTATGGTCTGGGTCTATCCGCAAGCATTTGGTGCCTGCTCTTCTTGGTGTTTGGTCCTGCTGTGTCTTCCTGGGTTTAGTGCAAGACTGATTTGCTTCAATCCACCTTTCATAGCCTCCTATTCTCCTTGCGTTGGGTTCAGTTTGCTGGAGCCAGATTCCGTTCCTGAGGGGCTAAGTCCCATTGTGAGGTTTAGGCTCTTCCTCAAGAGATTTTGGTCTGAAAGATTGCTCATTTGGTAAGAGAGAACTTCATGCTTAGGGGAGAGTTTGGTGTTGACGTGGTGAGATCACTGATGGAAGGGGAGATTGTTTTGGATCCTTGGTGCTTTAGGTCAAATTTCCATGCTTGTAAATGAGCCTTGATATTCCATGTATACTCTGTTAATCTGTTTACTTCATGTGGTTAATGTTTTGATTCAATCATCAACATCAACTAAATCTGCAGGCTCGTCGGGCTTTTCGCGCGCTAAAGGGTATAATAAGGCTACAAGCTCTTATTCGCGGACATTTGGTTAGGAGGCAGGCGCTTGCCACTTTCTGTTGCATGCAATCAATTGTTAAATTGCAGGCTTTGTCTCGTGGACAAAGGGTCAGACTTGCAGATCCTAGACATAAAGTGATGGTAAAGTGCACCTCAAGAGAGATTCAGGTAACTGAGTGACATAACTTCATAATATCTGGTTTTACTTTTTCTCATTTTACTCAGACTACTTGTGTGTAGATTGAGCAGAAAATTGGATTTGAACGATAAGATGTAGAGAAGCTATATCATCTATCGGCATTAAATTTCCTTTTTCCCTTGGATTTGTTTATCAAAATTGCGATGTCTTTGTGCTACTTAGCAAACACGCATGATTTTATACTTCATCAGGATGCTAAAAAGGCAGATGTAATTGGAAGAAATTCATCTCTTGGGTCAGAGAAGCTAGTGACAAATGCATTTGTCTGCAAGGTATATTTTATTTTCTTTATCGACTTGAAGAGTTAAAAGTGTCTCTCTTTTCAATGAACGTAATGTAAAGAAAGAAATATTACCCTTTTCCTCTCTCATCACCCTGTCAGGGTTGGCTAGATTTTATTCTGTGTAGCTATCATAAACCCATTATATGAATGAGCTCCACTTTGGTACTGCCTTTTGAAGATCCCAATCTGTGATGATTTATTCGACAAATTATTTTGGAAGTGAATGATGTATTGCTGATTGTTTTATTTAGATGTTTGTTTGGTTCAATTCTAATTGCAGAATTATTTTTCATTGCTGTATTTTCTTCGGTCCAGCTATTTGTGTTACTTGTGCCTAGAAAAAGCAAAACTGAAGTATCCTTTCTTGAAACTATTTACGGTTTAACTTACACCAAATCAACCCCCTGGCCCTGTCAGCTTACACAGAAGGGGAAAATTATGAAGCATCCAAAATCTACCCTCTGTTACCTTGCACAAAAATAGTGATGCTCATCAATTGCATTCAGATTCGACAACTTTTGGAAGTGTTGAAATAAGAGAAATTCAGATTTTGTATTAATTTTTAACTCAAATGTATTAAAATTTAACGGTATTCTTTTCTTCTTGTTCTAGCTTTTTGCCTCATTGCCGGCTGCCATGCCCTTGATCCTTCAGTATGATTTCGCTGAACCAAATTCAGCTTGGAACTGGCTTGAGCGTTGGTCATTCTCCCACTTCTGGGAACCACGCACACAGATAAGGAAATCTGCTGATGCAAAATCTCAACGAAAGAAGTCCGGCACGCTTATTGTGGAGACTGAAGCTGGAGAATCAAAAATGAGTATCAGAAAGGTTGTTGCTGCCACCAATGGTGGCAATCGTGCTTTAGCTTCTTTAGAACAAGTTAAGCCAAAAACCAACCCAAGGAAAGTCACAAGTCATCAAACGGAGTCAATGCAAGAACAGGCACAGAATGAACTTGAGAGGGTCAAACGCAATCTGAGAAAGGTTTCTGCATCGATGGCAGTGGCTTCTGAGAAGGAAACTGAGAAGCAACATCAGAGTCCTAAAGAAGTATCGGCTCCGAATGTTTTTAAACAGGAGATTGTTAATTCTCCTCCAAAGCTGATTGATTTGGATGTTGATGTCAACAAACCGGCTTTAACAGAGGCTCCTTCTAAGCCATTGACAGTGAACGAGCCAGTTGATGCAACACATGATGATCATCCTGCAGTTGAGCTACATTCCTCGGAAATTTGTGGGAATATGGAGACACTTCCAGCTGTCTATGACGAATTGAGCCCTAAGGAAGAACATAATAGCAAAGAGAAGGTGAAAACTGGGAGGAGGAAATCTCTTCCAGCAAAGCAGGAGTATCCTGAGAATGCTTCACTAAGCTTGCCAAGTTATATGGCGGCAACTGAATCTGCAAAAGCAAAGCTTAGAGCTCAAGGATCTTCTAATATTGAAAATGTGGCTGAAAATGGTTTTGAGCGTCGTCATTCTCTACCAGCCCCGACCAATGGCAAATTGAGCTCATTGTCACCTCGGATGCAGAAGCCAGTTCAAGCTAGTGGCAAAGGAGGGAGCAAGAAAAACAGATCGCTGGTATCCTCTAGAGAGGGTAAGGGGAGGAATTTCATTATCTCGTGAAATTTTGTCTATTGCACTTATTTCTACCTAGTCAACTCTTTCTTTTTAGGGACTCGTCTTCTCTGTTCAATTGACCATTTTTGTTATAGACGTATTAGAAAGGTTTATATGCACGTTCATTTAATGTTGTGGTGGTCCAGTTGCGTCAAGAAGGGACTATTAATGTGGATAATTTCAATTTCATGACACAGGACAATTCCATGGTCTTCTTTTTATTCTTTTATTTTATACCGTGTCTCTTTAGCTTGACAGTAAATGGAATAACTCAGAAATTCCTTTCCAAAAATGTTGATGAATATGTCAATTTAATTTATACTCGTATAGTATATTATTGTTGTATGGTATCTACATTACCTGGTATTTTAGTTGATTTCGAGCACGTTTTCTACTTCTTGAATTTTCTGCATTCTGAACGACACTCCATTTCTATGCATCGTTTACAGATAAGGTGCTTCAACCAGGGTGGAGGAGATGAGTGTGACTGCTTTGTAATATTTTGGAGATATCGTGTGACCATGTAGCTGCACTGTTATTTAGTTTTTGTGCAGGGTCTCCTCTGCTGTAAAAGATGATAATAAACTTAGCAAATCATATTTGTTTGTTACCATAAATCTTTGTATGTTGTCGTGGGTTGATGAGGTAATGTACAAATTTTCGATTTCAGTTCACTTCTGATTAATCTAATATAACTTGTGTGCTTTATACTTCATTCTTTGTTTTCCTGTTTCTCAACATTGTAAGCTGGACATGCTTTGTCTTTTGTACCTTTTGGAAGATTACAGTCTGTTTCATCCGTCATCACTTATCATATCCACTTTCAGTAATAGCTGGCTACTTCATCTAATAGAGAAGATGCACGCTTTACAGTGATAGAGGGTTGTACATCAAGAGTAGTACATAAACAAGTCAACTTTTGTTATTTATTCAATATGGGATTACGTATTTGAAACGTGAGCATGTTTGGTAGTGCTTAGAAGTAGCTTAAAAGGCCTACTTCTCAAGGGACTGATTAACTGTATACCGGACCATCGCCCCATAGTTGCGATCCAAAATCCAGGTAAGCCCATTTTTTTGTCTTGCCAAAAAAATATCTTGTATGGTTCCATTAACATGTATACCTTGCATCATTGGCACCTCACCAAAATCATTAGTTGGGCATTTGGGGTTTAAAGAATTTATCCATGCAAGGAAATACTCCTCATAACCCCCAATCTCATGTCTCCACCACTTGATCTCTCCAGTATCCATATCAAGGGCTAATATTGATTCCGAGTAATTATCAGGCTCAACGCATTCACATGGACATTTCCAAGGTGAAGTCGAATTGTTCTGTCTTTCTTTGCATTCTAAAATGTGTCGAGGTGCTGAGTATAGATTTCCAGTGGCAATGTAAACTAGGTTTCTTCGAGGATCAATTGGAGGGCTGTTTCCCCACAAGGCGGCTCCTGCATATTCTCCGGTCTTGTTTTGGTTGTCGGGCAACATCATGGTCTTCCACAAAACCTTACCTGTACAAGCATCTAATTTGGCAAAGCTACCCCGAAATGTGCAGCAATTCTCGACATTTAAGCCTTCTTCAAGTGAAGATGTTCCAACATAAAATGCTCTGCGAAGGATGAACCTGATTTACACTTGTGTTGATAAAGCGGACTAAAAGTCAAAGGGAAGCTAAACTTACCCATTGTAATATGTACCAGACATCGCGATAACACTGGCAGGATGGCTGTCAAGCTGTGTAGACCAGATGAGATCGCCCGTTGCTCGTTTGACAGCAAAAACGAAAGCTGGTCCATATGTTCCAACAATTAGGATATCACCCACAACTGTTGGAGTAGCTAAAGATACAGTCAAGTTCGTATTAAGAACGTGCCTCAATGTATCGGACTTGTGGCTGCAAGTAAGTTCATCCAGATTCTTTTCCAAATAACAGAACCGCCATAAACTTTAATTGCATATAGATATCCATCCCAGCTTGGATAATGAAGTGTTCCATTGTATATTGCTGGTGTTACTGTTGCTTCCCTTGTATCTTTCCCAGCATATGATTCCAATTTGAGACGTACATTAGAAAGAGTCGAAGGGCTAATCTTCGTCTCTCCTTCTTCATATCTACGGTTATATGCATTCAAATGATATCTCCTTTTATGCAACTGGAATCAATTGCCATAAAAGTACCCAAGTCAGTATGCAAATAGAGAGAGAGAGAGAGAGAGAGAGAGAGAGAGAGAGAGAGAGAGACTTACATCTGGACTAGTAGTAGTAGCAGGGATGGTCATGGTAAGGCAAGCTAAAATGAAGAGATGAATGAAAAATACTACTGCTATTGGTCTTGTGGGATGCCATAGCAATGAAGCCTTATTAGCTGAATTAGTCTTCAACATAGGAAGTCTTCCTCTATTTATTTAGTAAAAACTACTAATATAATTTTATATTTATAGTCGAAGTCAGATGACACAATTCTCCTCGATTTCTTGGGGTCGAAAGCTGATACTGTGCAAGTATTGTTGACTTAACATAAGATGCGAGTGATTATTCAAAAATAGCTCAATGACTAAAGTGAAAAACACTATAAAGTTTGTTTTTAAACCTTCAGAATATTCACTCAACAACGTTGATCATACTCAAATAATTCAATGTAAAGCCATATCCACGTCTGTCATTCAAACAGATGATTCTTTGATTAAGAAACAGATTATCAAAATCAATTACTATTTCGATGTATTTAACCAGAAAGAGCGCAGCATTAAACGGGTGTCCAAGTCCAATAATGTTTTCTATTATATTATTTTGTTCTGTCAAACTGAAGTTTTGAGATCCGAAACTTGAATAAATGGTTGACCCCAACCCATAAACTATAAGTTGAAAAGTTGTAATCTTGGACAGTTATTTGATCAAAAAATTGTTAGTAAAAATAATTGTAAAACAGCCTATTCGTTTAATACATACTTGAATACCTTACGATATCTGTTATAAAAGACTCCAAAGACTTGCTCGACGAGTTTCCTCACAAGTGAGCTTGTAGTTAGGTCGTAGGTGCCTTTAACTTGAGAGTTGTACAGGGATACTCCTAAGAGAAGCTTTTAGAGGGAATAGGGGTGAATTTCTTATGTAATTAACATAACGAGAAAATTATCTACTCTTATGCGACTAGTTCAAGGATTAGCCTACAACTTACGATTAAAAATCTTCGATAATAACCTGGTATTTAATGGCGTTCGAGGACAGTGTTTCAATCTTTTATTTGGGTATTTCTTTTCTTGAAACAAGGGGATTTTATTTGGATATGAAGTCCTGTATTTCAACAAGGAACTAGCTTGCAAGACATGCTTTGCTCTTTATAACTAGATTTCAGCACATGGAAATTAAAATATCACTCTATCAAATAGACATAGAGTGAAGTTTCTGCATTGAAGGATGGAATTGTTGCTCCCAATCCTACTTTATATCCATTCCCTAAACATACACAATCTTTGCACACCGATACACCACCAATATGGTGGCTCCAGTTTCATTTGATCATAAAATTTTCCCTCTTTTGGCATCAATAGCATAAAGGGTCCAATTTCTACCATATCGAGTTTAGATATGTTGTTTCAAAGTTATTGTCCTGTCAATACATTTTTGACATATCGACACATCACTTTTTCATAGCAAACTGGAAGAACACAATTTTTAATACCTCGACGGGTTACACCTTAGTATTATCCCATTTTCTATGAAGAGGTAATGTGTTGAGGTGTAAAAAATGGATTGATAGGTCAATAGAGAAAACAACTTTAAGACAGTAGATCTGGCCTATGAGGTACCTCATAATCACTTGTTATTTTTTCATAATCTTGCAAAGTTCGTGCAAAATAGCCTGTTAGTCATGGACTAGGCGGATTTTATAAAACAATTTCTCCTTGTTTCATAAGTTTCCGAATAGATGAGAATGTTTGAAAAGTAATTATAAATAGTTAAATTACAAAATAAATAGAAAATAATGATGCAGCAGCGGGTAGTAATTGTAGGTCCTTTAAAATGTGTGGATAAAAAGTAATTTGAATGTTTATAAACATGAGCCAATTAATTGCTTTATCATTCTTACCAAGCTTCTACAAGAAAAAAAAAGGATAAATTGATCTTCTCCTTCGGAATATGATAAAACCATCTTGTGATTTTCATATTGTGCAATTGTATGGAATGATTTCCATTGAATTAGGAAATTTTCAGATAATATTTGATGCTTATGATTAGTTACAAACAAACTTATTTTTTTAATTTCTAATCTTATCTAATATTGCATGCCAAATATGTCATAATTATTGAGAATTTGACTCCATTATTCATCATTCCAACCAAAAGCATGGCCCTAGATGCACTTTTGATGTTCTTGTCATTTAGAAATGCCTACTCATTTTCCATTACAAACTACACCAAAAATGGTAATCCAATCTTCTTTCTTTGAAATTTATCTTTCCATTTGTCAGAGAAAATGCAGACTAAAGTGATCTCTAGGATCGAGCATCTTTGCAACTTGTGGCACTTTAATCAATGCCCACTTATTCAAAATTTTAGGTTTTCAATTCAATATTTAAATCTGTTCTGAATTTTCCCATCACTAGTACCAAAAAAAAACGAAGTTAAAAAATAAAAATAAAAAATATTATGGTCCTCTGCATTATTGCATCTTAGAAGTCAAAACAACCGGCCACTTGTTGACTATGATAATCCATTTAAACGAACTAGTTTAATTGACTGTGTCATTATGCGAAGACACCCCAGCTAGCTCATCTTTAATGAAATTATTCTTTTTGTCTTTCTTGTGGATTATAAAGCTTATAACAAACATTTCAGAAACTTGTGAGTGGCACTGTTCTTAAACCAGAAAATATGTCCAAGTTTTTCATATTCTTCTGTTTCATCATTTTGGCACTTGGGAATCTTGCCCATGTCTCATCAGCTCATAAGCTTGGGATTTTTGAGCTCAAGAAAGATGATTTTTCTATAAAGGTTACAAACTATGGTGCAAGAATTGTCTCTGTTATTTTACCTGACAAGAATGGTAAGTTTTTCTTTTGGTTTAGATTTTTGATCTTTGTTTTACTTTTTCTGATGAAATCATGTTTTTATTGAGTATTTTTTAGGGAAATCAGCTGACGTTGTTCTTGGTTATGACACTATTAAAGATTACATGGTATGTTTTCTTCTTCACTGCGTGTGATTTTCTCTTAGATTGAAAACTGATTCATTTTTTGCCCAGAATAAGCAATTCCCAGTAAGAAATGGAACAATGAAAGCAAAAGAAAACCAATTTTTTGACAATTACTAAGAATGTGAAACAAGACGACAAAAAAAAAAAAGGAAAAAACAATGGAGAAGGCACAACAAACAAAATGAGTAATTTTTATATTTGTTGGTGGCTCTATGA
Source organism: Fraxinus quadrangulata (assembly GCA_903798255.1). Taxonomy (NCBI): domain Eukaryota; kingdom Viridiplantae; phylum Streptophyta; class Magnoliopsida; order Lamiales; family Oleaceae; genus Fraxinus; species Fraxinus quadrangulata. The sequence goes on along the minus strand of CAIGRB010102572.1, from coordinate 62,977 downwards.
TTTTTCTTATACATGAACAAAGAACAAGCTGCAGGCTCTGATATTTTGTCATCAAGTCTTACTAATTGACTTGCAAGTCTACTTTATCCACAATAGGGTCCCATGCTCATTTTAACTTTCAAGGATAATCTGAGATTTCAAAATATGAAAGCTTATTGCTTAATCTTTTATCAGAACATTTCGATCCAACCAGTTCTAAAATTGAGAACTTCAGTGGAGTCATTTGGTACTGAGTATTGACCATTGTTTATTTGATGATTATGGTAAAGTTGTGTAGATTAAGTACTCCATAACTGTTTCTGTAACGTATGTTATGAATTATGATTGACTACAGAACGATACAAGTTACATTGGAGCAATTGTTGGACGGGTTGCTAACCGCATTGGTGGTGCTGAGTTTACTCTAAACGGAACCCATTATAAGCTTGACGCTAACGAGGGGACTAGCATGCTTCATGGTACTCAAATTTGTTTGTTACATTAGTTTGCTTCATATGCTGTTTGTCCTCTTTAATTAGTCTTTTCTTCCTCAATTTTCAAGTGTTTTTAATGTTAACACAGGTGGGAAGAAGGGATTTAGCCAAGTTATTTGGAAGGTGATAAAACATGAAAAAAAGGGTCCATCTCCACATATTACCTTATCCTATCACAGTGCTGATGGCGAAGAAGGTAAGCATTAGATGATACCCTCAAATTGTTATGTGGTGAATGATGATTTCAACTACTTCTTAGAGGCATGAGATCTCCATTGTGAACTTTCCAAAAATCAGCATCTAGACATAACTCTCCGATCAAGGGTGAACCACTATAAATACATGTGATTATGCCTTCTGTTTTGTTCATTAGTACTCGGGTTTGGGATTAGGTTTAAACTATAACGTACTGAACTATAATATCTGATGTATTGTTTCTAAAATTTCGATTCCTTGTATCTGGAACAGGGTTTCCGGGTGCTGTTGTGGTCTTTGTAACCTATATTCTTTCTAAACCGTACAAATTAAGCATAACAATGAAGGTGAAGGCTTTAAACAAGGCCACTCCGGTGAGCCTTGCCCAACATAGCTACTGGAATCTTGGTGGTCATGACAGTGGTGATATTCTGTCGGACGAGCTCCAGCTATTTGCATCACACATCACACCTGTGGATAAAAAGCTAATCCCGAATGGTGAAATCATATCAGTAAAGAAGACGCCATATGATTTCCTCTCACCACACGTTATCAGAAGCCAGATAAAAGAACTTCCCAATGGTTCCAAGGGTTATGATATCAATTATGTCCTTAACGGTTACAAGACGAAAAAGATGAAGCCAGTAGCTGTAGTTTATAACAAGAAGTCCGGACGAGTGATGAAATTATCGTCAAATGCCCCTGGTGTGCAGTTGTACACGGCCAACTACATTAACGACCTGAAGGGGAAAGGCGGGTATGTTTACCAAGCTCATGCAGCCTTATGTTTAGAGACTCAAGGGTTCCCGGACTCAGTGAATCACCCGAACTTCCCCTCACAGATTGTTACTCCGGGGAAGCCTTACGAACATTATATGTTATTCACATTTTCATCCAAGAAAGATTAAGAGCTTTGCATTGTCTGCTTTGTATAATTGACTTGAAAAAACTAACATTATTCCTATCCAAATTGGATGGCTTCCAAGTTAACATATGCTGTTTTCTCTTATGTTATTTGTTCTGTCAAACATAGGTTCCCATCGTACGTGAATGAGATCCAAAATTTGATTAAATTGTTGTTCCCAACCCATAAAATCATACGAGTTTACAAGTTAAAGGTAGTAATTTTATGCCTATTATTTTCTCTGCGTTTTGAGCATGAATCTACTTTGCACACAAGGCTAACATCCATGTATAACTAAAATGTTGGTCTAATCACTCTTCGTAAATGTGTTATAATCAATATTTTGAAATCTGGCTTCGGCATCATTAAACTTCAAGGTGGTCATTCTGTCCTTGTCAGTTTGATCAACGAAGAAATAACACAGCATATGAGTTAGCTAATAACTAGACTACTTCGCAAGTTGAGATTTACTGTCTCCATTTAACTGTCTCATCATTAAAAGTTTGATATGTCACTGCATTGTTTCTTGCTAGCAAATTGCAAGATGCCACACAATACATTATTAGTAGTCGGACAGAAATGAAGACAAACAAATGGGAGCAATGCTATGGAAGCTAATTGATCATGCGTCCCGATTGAAAAGAAAGAATTGAAATTGATCGATATACTTCTAGAAACAATTAGGAACAAAAAAGAGAGAACTAATAAACATAAATTTATGCATCAACTTAGGGACATTCATAAACATTATCGTATAGCATAATCTAATGATTTTCTGATTAAAGAGAATCACCAACGGGCAACGTCAGTAATGCACTGTTTATTCTAAACGAAACTATACACCTCAATGCTTATGACAAGAACAACACTCTTCATGGTACTCTATTGTTGCCTGTTGCAATTATATTTCTGCGTATTTTCCTCGTACTCAGCAAAGAGTTACTCAAAGTTCGACTTTGTTTACTACGACCAGTTCTTGAATGTTGTTAAGGGATTTTAGCCAAGTTATTTGGAAGGTGGAAGAGCATGCGAATTGTGGTCAATCTCCTTACCTTTCCTTATCCCATCAGAGTTAACACCCCCCAGAAGAATACTGCTTACGCATCGTATATATCATATCAATGGCCTCGAACTGAGAGTGAACAAAGACATCTTACCATGTATAAGCCCTTAGCTCATTAAAATAAAATGTCAGTGAAGAACTTCAAGTTTCCTCCAACATCTTGCTCCAGAAAGTACTGCCAAAAAGGCAAAAAAGTGACTGTGTGAATCTAAACCTTCAATCAGTTGCTAAAAGTTACAGTTATTAATATGTAAACGCTGATATCTTGGCAATGGGTAATGATACAGTTATATTATGTTCACTTGTATCTCTGCCATTCAACAAATGTTGTGATCACATGACACAAAAGCTAATGCAATTAAAGAAGGATATTATGATTATAGATACATATTTTTGATAGATTAATTGGATTTAGTTAAACGGGTTAATAAGAAAACTAGCAACCATTTCCCTGGTTTGAAAATGGGGCTTCTATTTCATTCAATTTGACTTGGTTCTAAAAGTTATTGACTGGTAAAAAGAACCATTTGACTTGTTACAAATTTTAATGACATTTGGTGAGATTCTAGGGAGCGATTCACTAATCAAATCTTCACGAATCCATTTTTGTTCTTTCATTCCATTTCCAGGAAAAGCCTCTTTGAAATACTTGGTTCTTTTTCTTGTTTGAGACAAGTTGCGAAGCGAAAAGGAAGGATGTATTGAACTCATATTGCAGTAGATATTTTTTATAAATGTCGTCGATCGAAGAGTCCATGTCGCTTAACCTAGCAAAGGGGAAAGAGACGATGGCAACTCACCTCATATGAGAGGGATAAAAACCTTGAATGTATATCGCCAATACGAAGAAGTTTTTTTCTAATTCCAAAAACTAAAAGCCACTATTCTTCAGTGACGAGCGATTGAGCTCCAGCGAATAGATCTTATGTATTTTTCCTAGAAAGAAATTTATTTTCACTAGAACAAGTTCGATACGACCTGAATAACTGAAATTATATATTATCTTTGTTGAGTTAATCGCATCTTCTCCCTAGAATAAGGAAAATAAACAAAAGGTTATGGTCCACTTCTGCTCGATAATAAATATTGGGGCTTCATATAGTAATGTACCTAGCTTGCATCCTATTTGAGACCAAGACAGGTTTGGACCCATGTCTATCATCTTTATCAAATCCCTATCTCTTAGTGTAATTAACCAAATCAACAAAATTGTTTGTCACAAATAATGTCAGTAGCTCCGAGAGGAAGATCAACCATACTGGAATTGAGAAACGGCTCAATCTCCTTTGGGAGACAGCATTAGGAAATTTTTCACAACGGAAGAAAGCTTGACGGAGCAATACCACGTGGGTCCAATGAAGCATTTGATCCACCAGTATGATTAGGCTTGACCTGACGGACTCAATATATTATACAGTGCCATCCAAGTCCACTAAAGCCCATCCCAATGAAGGGTTAAGGGGGGAGATGATGATGATAGATATTATGATTGCGATTTAAACGGAATCATATGTGAAAAACGCGTCTTTAGTTGAAATTGTAGAGAACAGTACCTTTTCTGGTCTGGCTATTTTATTCCTTTATTCTATAGGATTAGGAATGGCTGTGCTCTTCCCTTCAACTTATTCCGTTGGTAAATGGGGAAGTTGTAGATTGATCGATTATAAATTCAGTAGTACGAAAATCAAGGAGAGAAGAACTCGATTTCAGAGCTCCCGTTTCGTTACAATTGCAATGTGTGCGTGTAATTCTTCTTCAATGTCCCTAAGAAAGAAAGTGTGGATATGGACGGAGAACAAGCAGGTGATGACGGCGGCTGTTGAGAGGGGTTGGAACACTTTCATCTTCTCCAATTATTGCCGTGACCTTGCTCTTCAGTGGTCCTGTAAGCATCTTCTGCTCTTCTAAATGTCTGTGGGATTCTGTCCTACTTTTTTAAGTTAAAGAATTAATTATTAAAGTCTAATACGAATTAGATGATCTAGTCTAGTGACATTATATAAAATTATGTAACTTTTGCCTTGTTTGTTGAATTTCTACCAGATAAATGTAGAACTTCTTACACTAGTTCAAGCGTCTTTTTTATGATAATTTACACTGCAGCTTAAAGAAGATTCACTTTAGTAAACAATTGTGTTATTTTGCTGACGTTTTAGTATGATTAGAGATGTTAATTATTATTCCTAAATTATGATTTATATCCACATATGTACATATGATGGAAGTGTAAGCGGTCTTGTTCAATATGGTTTTGGATGTCTGCTGATTTCAGGGGAGCCGCTAAAGATTATTAATGACATTTCTCAGATATTCATTTGTGAAATACTGCAGCTATCGCATTGATACATCCTCTCTTCATTGAAGAAGGAAACTTACATGATGGTGAGCAGAGAAGAGTTGCTACTTTCTTTGAGATCTCTTCGCCCCAGCAATTAGAGAAGCTCCAGCTATTGAACGAGGAAGCAGAAAATGTTGTTGTCGATCTCCTGGGTTGGCAGGTGAGTAACCAATTCAACCCAGCTAAATTTATTATTACATTAATAATTTCATCTATCGTGGATCTGGTTTGTTGTATGATTCTGTAGTTACCAACACTAATTGAATGAGATGATCCCTCATAATATATGCAATCAAAATTCAGTTTGAAAAAAGGCTTTTTCTGTTGCCACTTGTCTAAATATGTTGGTACATTCGTAGTATTTAATATAAATTATTGAATATTCATCTAAGTACTATATATGTCCAGAGAGTGGCCATTTATGTGATCTATTCGTTTTAAGCCATAATCTTTCCATAAGTATGGGTTATATATGTCTATCTTTCTGTGTCTCAGGTCATACCTGCTGAGAATATTGTTGCAGCGATTCAAGGCACTCAGAAAACAGTATTTGCCATCTCAAAGACATCATCTGAAGCACAGATTTTTCTTGAGGTAGTATCTTATGTTAGGAATTAACTTTTGAAAAGATTTATTTTTAATGTGATAAAGGACTTGGACATTATTTCTTAGCTGCTCTAGGTTCTGTTTTATTGAACATTGCCCTATACTGCATCTTGTTCATTTCATCAATCAATTTAGTAGGCCTTGGAGCATGGTTTAGGCGGTGTAGTTCTGAAAACTGAAGATATAAAAGCCCTCCTTGAGCTGAAGGTAATGCCTTCTCCAAAATGGTGGTGCTTCTCCCCTTTTGTGAGTCTATAAATCTTATAATATTCTATCCATCAGGATTATCTAGATAGAAGAAATGAAGAGGGCAGTGTTTTGAAATTGACAACGGCCACGGTAACTAATGTTCAAATGGCTGGAATGGGTGACCGTGCCTGTGTTGATCTCTGCAGCCTTCTGAGACCCGGTGAAGGACTTCTGGTTTGGGCCATCAACATAATTTATACTCTCTCCATTTTATGTTTCTATTATAGATTTCTCGCTAATTAATGCAAATTCCTTTCTTATTTTGTGCATTTCTCAAAGGTTGGATCCTTTGCAAGAGGGCTCTTCCTTGTTCATTCAGAATGCTTAGAGTCAAATTACATTTCGAGCAGGCCTTTTCGAGTCAATGCAGTGAGTTTCGGCTTTATGAAGTTAAGCAGTTTAACGACTTCAAGGCTACAAAGAACTGTTAATGAGAAACATCTGATTTAAGTTGCAACTAGTGCATCCAATATTAAGCTGGAAACTGAGAGGAGATTTATTTTGGCACATTCAAATAATGAAATGTTGTAATCAGATAAAATAAAGCGCATAGGAAAAGTTTATTTTAATTCCAAAAATGTCCTACCTGATACTTTTACTCGTCATCAACTAAACCATTAGTTTTTTTCCACTGCCCAATTAAACTCAAATTCCAAGGCTTTAGCATTAGGCCTGGATTTTGCAGTTTCCAGAAAATGAAATGAAACGTCCCCAAACATTATATTCTCTTGGATATTGCAGGGACCAGTTCATGCCTATGTTTCAGTTCCAGGAGGGAAGACTAGCTACCTTTCAGAGTTAAAAGCAGGGAAAGAGGTGATTGTTGTTGATCAAAACGGCATGCAGCGAACAGCTATTATTGGACGTGTAAAGATCGAGACAAGACCATTAATTCTCGTGGAGGCCAAGGTTCGTATACTTCATATTCCAAAAAAATCGTAAGATATTCTGCTTTTGAATGTGTATATATTTGATTGACTAGAAGTTGCTGATGACTGATGGACAACTTGTGTCTTGTGCTATTGCAGATAGAGTTGGATAACCAGACTTCTTACGGCATTCTTCTGCAAAATGCTGAAACGGTTGCTTTAGTTTCCTCTCGTAAAGGTAAATTCTTAATTCTGGCAACTATATTAGAACTACATTTTGTTTCCATTCCATGATGATCAGCATTTGCAGCAGGTGGACATCAACAAACAGCAATTCCTGTAACCTCACTCAAGATAGGCGATGAAATTTTGATGAGATTACAGGGAGGTGCTCGCCATACTGGGATAGAAATAGAAGAATTCATTGTGGAGAAATGACTCTGAGGAGGAATATTCATATAATGCGTAAAGTTACCATCAGGTTTTGACTAGAAATTGAACCCGGTGTTAGGTCCACCGCATTGTGATGTTTATGATCACATGATTTGTTTTTCTGTAAATCAACTGTGGTGTATACTCTTGTTCTGAATAAGGTAATCTGAATGCATGCAAGTATCACATATGAGATGATTTTCCAAACTCTGATCATAATGCGGGAGATTTTTATGTATAATTCATGCAATGGCTTAATGTCTTATTGCTGCTGGCAACTTGTATTTACTAAATCCTTCAACAAGAGAGATTCGGCCTCTTCCAAATCTCAGTCGACTCGAGTCCTGTAACTATGGCTGTGCAACTTGGCCCGACCTATGATCTTCAAGATTTTAACATTCTTGAGAAAGTTAACAACGTTAAGACAACGATGATGGTTGATCCAAATATGGAAATTTTAATAAGTTATAACCAAACGGGGTTTGGAGTCAAACAACTATACACAAAATATCCAACTCCATTCTGGATACTGAAATACCAACACTCAGAATTCACCAAACAAGCAAAAATAGAGCCCAGAAATCCTCTAAAACTGCACCTGAACTCTCACCTTGAATGTGAGAACCAGCCACATGACAAAAGAATTTTATAAAGAATGATACGAACACGTTCTGGTTATGTTTTGTCCGGTTTTGGTGAACGGAGAGGTTGAATATGTTGATTTGGCGAGGCTTGAAGATGGTATGGCAAGGCAGGACTCCGAGTCAGCTGCCCATTCTTTAGCGAACCAACTTGCATTCTGGAAGCAGCACGTTCTGAGTGCATGGCCTGGAAATAGGAGGAGGAACAGGCCATGTCCTTCAAATTAGGCAACGGTTCAAGGGCTTCAACAACTTCGCTCATCAGAGGTCGAGCTTTTGCATCACGGTTAAGGCATAGAGCCGCCAACTGCACAGCCTTCTGTGCCCCTTTGATTGAGAAACGACCCTCAAGACGTGGATCTATGAGCCTGTAGAACCTTCTCCTCTCTCCAAGATATGGTCTTGCCCATTCCACCAAGTTATGTTCCCTATTTGGTCGGCTTTTGTCCATTGATCTTTTCACAGTCAACATTTCAAGCAAAACCAACCCAAAGCTGTAAACGTCACTCTTTGCCGTCAGATGTCCTGGCACACAATGAGGCACGTCAAGCANCACTTCCCAAACAAGCTTTTATGATTTATCAGAAGGCAGATTGTGCTGTAGCTAACTATGGCTGTGTGAACCTCCTTACAGATGTGAAAGGGGATTCTATCGACTTGGCCTGATCTATAATCTTAAAGAAAGTTAAAAATCTTAAGATAAAGATAAGGGATGATCCAAAATACGAAATGTTCATAAGAAAGTCTCAACAAAAAGGGTTTCGGAATCAAACAACTATACACAAAATATCTAATTCCTGTCATTTTGCCTACTTAAATACCAACTCATAATTCACCAAAGAAGCAAAAAGAACCCTGAAGTCCACTAAAACTGCAACTGAAGTAACCTACCTCACCTTGAATGTGAGAATCAGTCACATGACAAAGAATTTTAAAAAGAATGATATGAATCTGATCATCTTTGATCCGGTTTTGGTGAACGGAGTGGTTGAATATGTTGATTTGGCGAGGCATGCAGACGGTATGGCACGGTAGGGCTCCGACTAGGCTGCCCATTCTTTAGGGAACCAACCTGCATTCTAACTCCATTTCTTGTATTTATGATGGCACCAGCATGTTCTGAGTGCATTGCCTGGAAATAGGAGGAGGAACAAGCCATGTCCTTCAAATTAGGCAGTGGCACAAGGGCTTTCACAACTTCACTCATCAGAGGTCGAGCTTTTGCATCACGGCTAAGACATAGAGCTGCCAACTGCACAGCTTTCTGCGCGCCTTTTATTGAGAAACGACCCTCAAGACGAGGATCTATGAGCCTGTAGAACCTTCTTCTCTCTCCAAGATATGGTCTTGCCCATTCCACCAAGTTGTGTTCTCCATTTGGTCGGCTTTTATCCATAGATCTTCTCCCAGTCAACATTTCAAGCAAAACCACACCAAAGCTATACACGTCACTCTTAGCCGTTAGATGTCCTGGCACACAATAAGGTGCGTCAAGCAAGATGAATAAAGAAAAAGAAGAAAAAAATTCTAGAGGGAAGAGAGACGATTGTAAAAATTATATCACTGCCTTAAAAAGCATAATTCCATTCTCAAAAATAAAAATTTTAAATTCACTCTTGATTCTTAAACTGCAAGGCTCAGATCCACTAACAGCAATTTTCCTTTCAAATTTGATATTTGGTACTCTGCATTGTAACTTGGCACACGAACAGTCAAGGGCTTTTAAAGGTGACGGCAGAATTCCCGAAAAGGCATTTATTTTTGTTAAACAGTAGCTTATGTAAAATTGAACACCCACAATTCAGTATGTAACATTTGATTTTAAAGAAAGTTAATTTATGATGGAAAAAAATAAATAAAGCCTAGCCTCGAGATTGTCATGTTATGTGAACTATTAGATGTTCCTCAATAAATTAAAAAAGGGAATGAAATCCAGAAGAAAATGATTGCCTGGATAGGGACCTAAGTTCACTCACCTGTCATCACATACTCCGGGGCAGCATAGCCATATGTTCCCATCACACGAGTAGATACATGTGTCTTATCTCCCTCAGGACCATCTTTGGCAAGACCAAAATCAGAAAGCTTTGCATTATAATCCTAGAGTGACAATTTTGAAAAGCAAAGCCATTAGAAAGGAATCACGAAACCATTAAAATATAAGCTAGGATTTCAAGCTGCATACTGCATCTAGTAGGATGTTCGATGTTTTAAAATCTCTATATATGACTGGTCTTTCAGCTTCTTCATGAAGAAATGCAAGACCCTTTGCTGCACCCAATGCAATTTTCATTCTTATGGGCCAAGAAAGAGGCGGGGACCCTGAAGCAAAGGGAATATGGACACAATCATTAGTAAGGTGTGAACCCCGTAATCAAAGATGAACGGTCAAATGCATATATCGTCCATAACAATCAAGAAGCAGATGAAAAGATTTTTGACATGATAGTGACAAGGGAAATAAGATAAAAGGGAAACAATATGAAAGTCGTGATGAAGCTAACATTGAATTTTCAGAAAGTGAGCTAGTACAATACAACCTGCAGGAACCCTTTTGTCACAAATGACCAGCTTCCTCGTTTTCAGAACATTTCACTCGCAAGAATACAGAGATATCAGACTACTATCATGACGTGATGCAGAAATAACAAAGAATACTAGCATGCACCATCTACTATTTGGCAAAGACATCATACAGTTCCAAATGATATAATAGAATCGAATGAACTACAATGAAAACAGAAGCTAGTTTAAAGCAAGAATAAGAGATAAAAATGGATTACCAAATATGTTCAAAAGATAGCGTAGCCTTTCTAAGGCTTTACTGAAAACTGCACGTGCACATGCGCACCGAATTTTATAGAAAGTAAAGGCAGCCTCCTACCTTTTTAACATATACAGATCTCAAATTCCCTTAAAAGGATCTAGTTAATGTACCAAGAACGTAAAAGGAAACCCAGAAGGACTAGTGGAGCCTATAATGACCCACTTCATCAATGAGCCAATACGATCCAACCTTTCCCGCACAACATGTCACCTAATCCACAAAATTTAAAGGCAATTCTTTTCACCCCTTGTTATCCAACATAAAACTCGTCACCATGGTCTTATCTCTATTTATTCAAATTAAAACATACATTCAATTACTTGCGAGATCAAGGTATCATCATGTTTATGTTCTCCGTCCCTACTCTTACATTCATCTTGGATGCCAAGCAGGTAGCTTTAAGGAAGAAGTCTGTAATTTTGCTCCTATCTTGACATGTAACCTTGTTGTTCAGAAGACATCTTTTATAGCAATGCAGAACTAAAAAAAATGAAGTCCATAAATCCTTTTGTTGTTAAGAAACAAAAGTTTATTAGTCATGATATAAAGATACATACATCAAGAGAACAAGTCCTCTTAAATATAAAAACATGTTTACAGAAAATCAAGAATATGACAAGTTTCTCCAACAAAGAAAAACTAAAATATAGGAAAATCCTTGACCTCCTCAGATGCAGAAGCCCTTTAAGAAGCCAAGAGTCGATCTTCACAAACTACTCTGAGTTGTGTGCATTATCACGAAAACTAGACTGTCTGCATGCGCGCGCGCATGCTCATGCAATTAACCGAATTAAAATATTGTATACATATATACATTAATAACCATGTGTATATATGATATACTGAAAGTAGTCATATATTTTTGGTATAAGCTACTCTGATAAAATAAATCTGATGTCGCGAGCGCAAGCATATCACAAATTGCATCGAAGTGTTGCTCTCTATCCAAGAGATCTACCTAGAGCTCCTAACACAAAAAATAGTGAATAGAAGAGATGTTAAAAAAATCCCCCAAAAAAAGAAAAATACATACTTCTAAACAAGTGATTCTCCAAACTTCCCCGAGGCATAAACTCATAGACGAGGAGCCTTTGGTCATCCTCTATGCAATAACCTATTAATTTAACCAAATGTAGATGGATGAGGTCACCGAGATAATTTACTTCAGCCTGCAAAATGTGATTGACTTGTTACGTATACAGGAAAAAATATGGGCCCTTAAATTCATGAATGAAGGTCAGTAGTTTCATACAAGCCACTCTTTGTGGCCCTGAAGCCCATCATGATTGAGAGTTTTCACGGCAACTGTGAGCCCTGTGCCAGGTTTAACTGGCGCACATCCAGTCTCGTTGATCCAACCTTTGAAAACACAACCAAAGCCACCCTCACCAAGGAGACTGTCAGGCCTAAAGTTCCTCGTTGCAATCTTCAATTCATTATAGGTGAATCTTCGAAGTTGAGAAGCAATTTTCAATTCCTCGCCTACAATAGGAGTAGACGGTATACTTTCTGTGTTGCTGGTTGTCGAAGATGATATGACTGGAGCAACTGGTTGGTCTCTACTTGTATCGTTTGTAGATTTACTTTCAGCTGTTACACAAACAAAAATGCATCATCAAATCCTTAATTGGCATCTTTGATCACAACAAAAAAGATTGGAAACAAATCTACCAATTACGTTAGAAACAAAATAGAACCCCGTCCATGACAAAAGACCCCCTAGAAGATTAGAACAATGGCAACATGTTCAAGCGCAACAAATTGCAAAAGTACTACTGTCATATCCAAACTTTAAATCATTTTTTCAGAGCACAATATCACACATCATATTCCAAGAAAAATTGCAGTGAACTAGGTCTCATAAAATCACACAGCATGCATTTTATGGTTGAATTTTGTAATTCGGAACTTCTGAAATTCTTTATAATAGTTGTAACTTGAACAGTGTCATTTAACACAATGTGCCCGAATGTAAGTTGCTAAACAAACATACAAGATAGCATCTAGCAAAGGCACATTCCTCACCAGCTTGCAGTATTCATCAAATCCAGTTGCAAAAAGCCTTCTTGGTTAAAGTTAAGAGGAACTTCTCAAATAACAAATTATCAGTAATACGTAATATAAGGTTTTACATCGCCCAAAATTATCCCCTAGTCAGTAATATATGCAAGCGATTCATGTCCGGAATATTAAAAATAAATACGGGTCTTGAAATGTTGTATGATGACAGATGGATCTTGTAGCTTGATGTTTTTATAATTGTCAGCTTACCATGTCTGAGACAACATTTAATGCATATATATACAAAAGTTGTCAAGTTTTCTGTCTTACGCTAACTTGTCAAAGTGAAAGAGACATAAATCATGCATGAGTAAAAGGTGTTATTGACTATTGACACCTAGGGCAGGGCAAGTTTCCCCAAATTGACAATCTTAATTGCAAAAGAAGTATGGAATAGTTATTCAATCATTGCTGCATAGAAAATGATTTTGATAATCCTGTTTCCTTCAGGATGCATTAGCCAACACCAGACTCAGCTGTTAAGTCACAGTAGTTTTCTCCAGAAGATGCACACGCAAAATCGGGTAAAAGATGTACAAAGAGCAGCAACCATGCAGCATTTATCAAACAAAGGCAAAGTAATGAATAAGCTTCATAAATTCATTTTATCACCAATTATAAGTTTTCTCCCATTTAAAATTCGGATTCTATCAGAAAATCCATCTATTTTGCTAACTACAAAGGGATTAAGTTTTTTGCAATCACATCTCATACTCCATAAACCATAAGTTTCTTTCCAGATTTGATGATCACCTCAGAGACATTCAAGATGGCAAGAAACTGGAAGGAGAAAGAAAATCATTTTCATATATGAAAACATTACATATCAAGTACCCTAGATGATTTTTCCTGATCTAATGCACATTTTTTCAGAAACTTCTGTTATTAAAACCACTGCACACGTCTCCTTGAGGATGGTAAATTACAGAGAAACAAGATAAACGGCCTAATACTGAAAGGTCAAGCAAAGTTATCGTGTCAATGTCCCAGAGAGCACGTGAATATACCTTGTGGTAAAAGTTTCTTCCAATTTTTCTTTTGCATGTCGGCAGGCACATTGTTTAGGTTATCCCTGCTCTTTGTTATATAAATTCTCTCTTTCTTTAAATCATATACTCATGCAAAATGGATCATCACAAAGAGAAACGTAAATTCCTACTTTTTTCTAGTTTCAAAGATGACAGCAAACATCTTTTGCAAAAAAGGAAAACCTAACGTAAATAGTGATTACGTTTCTCTCATAAGCTCAATGGGCTGGAACAAGATGCAGAAAACATATTGATTACCACCACATGCACACATATAATTAAGAAATGTGCAACTGCCGTAATCACAGAATCTCGTGGAGCAAAGACAAATACTCTTCTCTTTACATAGAGCAGAATCCAAAGAAAACATCTTTTCACTGATAACTCACGAAACACACATATAACTTGCACCATAACAGGCAGATAGTTACATGAAATCATCACATTTCCAACATATTCTCCAAAAAAAGGGCAATAATGAATTAATCTTGGAATCATCTGTTCCTCTACATATCCACAAATAGAAAAAGAACCATCCATATCAATAATCTCGCAAAATTGTAAGTAATCTGAACAACATTACAGAAAGATGTTAATTGTATACCATATTGCGAGCTCGAGCCACTAACAGAGCTATCAACATTAGCCCTAGAAGATATGCAGCTTCCGAAAAATCTGAACTTAATCCAACAACCAGTCGCCTCAGCATTATCTTCATCATCATCGTTGTGTATGTTTTTTCTTCCCTTTGATTTTGATTTGCCCACATCCATAGAACCAGCATTGATAGCTTCAAGGCCTAAGCCCATTTTCCTCCAAGCCCTAGAAGAAAATTCCCATATATCAAAAATTAAATAATCAATTTATCAAAAGCTCCCTCCTTGCACTCTGCCCTTATCCAAAGACTCTTTTTTTTTTTTTTTTCACTAATCCAAAGATACCAAACTAATCGACAAGGCAATAGGAAAAAAAACCCAGGTAAACTAAAAAAAAATCATTTCATATAAATTTGATAAAACAAAGAAAAGATAAAATTTCAATGAAAAAACACAACCAGATGAGAAAAATTGAGTGAAAAGCGCAAAAATGATTTGAAATGCATTTCTTAATTCTATAAAGAACATGCAAAACAATGACCCACAAACTAAAGATGAATGAATGAATTTAAAACCCAGGTCCAAGAATGTACATTCAAAAATAAAGCAATTACACTCGCACACTCTTCCTTTTCAGACACACTCAAACACGCACACACAGAACTCTAGACAAAGAACAAACAGTGATATACTGTGGATGCCCATTCCAAAGAGAAATGGTTTGTTCCGAAGAAAGAGACCGACACGAGGTGTTTTCGAGGCCAAACAAGGTGTGTAATGTGTATGCGTGTGTGTGTGTGTGAGAAGAGAGAGAGGATTGGGGGAGTAAGAGAGAAACGTGCGTTTTGCTTGAAAAGAAGCGAGAGAGGAAAAAATTCGAATTTGAGGAGGCACCGTGAAGGTGAAATAATATTGGCTTATTCAGAAGATGATAACTTAATGATTGATTTCTTACTGGTCTGTCATATAAACAATTGTATAAGCTATGTAAGTATAGACTTTCTCCATTGCTTTTTTTGGGATTTATTGCTAATTTCCTTTTTAAATTTGGGTTAAGGAACTTTTGTATTTTGTAGTCATTCATTAACATTTGGTGTTGTTCCTTTTCTCTTTTACTTTCTCTTTTATGTTTTTCCCTTTGTTTGGATTAGTCTTGAGTGAAACTAGCGTGGGGCTCGTCCCCGCTTCACTAGCAAGTCAAGAAGTGAATTTCCCAAGCAACTCACTCGAGTTAGCTCGCAAGCTCATCAACTCTTGTGTCAATCAATTTATCAACGATTTGTAAGTTGAATCGTCGTAACGAATTAAATATGTTATTTTCAATAAAAAGAAATAACGAGTTGGGTCATCAAAAGATGAATCGAGTCATACTTTAGTTGAGCAAGTAGACTTGCGCTTGGCTTGCCTCATAGAAGAGCTCAAACAAAACCGAGCAACTCGTCCCGTCTAACACCCCTTTATTAAACTCATTTAAAATACTAATCTTACATATCTAGGTTTAAGAGAAGAAAGAAATTGAAGTTATTATTTTTACATATTTGGGTTTAAAATAAATACATAAATTATAAGGATGAAACTCATATTATAGATGTGGGTCCTACGAATATGCGAATAGTACGTGAGTATGAAATGTTTGCCCAATGATAGACGTGAATGAAAATATTTTTGATCACTTTAAATTATAATTTAAAATTTGCGCATAATTAGTTTGTATAGTAGTGCTCTTTAAGTTTTTATAAGATGTTAGTCATACAAAAATCGTGAACAATAAGTGAATGCTACGTAATATGTGAAAAACAAGTGTACAGACTAGCTTAATTTAAACTTAAACTGTATCAAACATGCAATTAACTTATTCCCCTTTAAGATAAACATTTTTTTAGTGTTTTAAGTATTGATAAACTACCGTTCTTATATCAAATGGTTCAACAAATAATTTACAATTATATATTTCGTGGTTGCTGAGGAAAATTAAGATGTTTTTAAAAGAAACAAAATAAGAATGATTGAAAATGAAAATAAAAAATTGAAGTGTACTATAATAATTTTTCTTTTTCGTGAATTTAACACTTTTAAAATGTGACACAATAATGACTAAACATACTCCACGCTTCAATTACATGGGATTGTAGCTATAGTTTTGGCCACCAAATAAGCAATATTTGTTAGTTTTGAGAACGAAGTGTCAAAGGATGTAATGTATAATTAATTTGAAGTTTAATAATTTAATTAAGGTGAATTAAAGTTTGGTGACCAAATAGAGATTTCATTGAAAATTGAGTGACCGTGGATTAAATTAACCCTTTATGTGCCCTTTCGTTTTCCCATACAAGTGCGGTGGATTTGGGTCGTGGATGTCGAATCCATGGGCTCAAATCCTTCCTGATCTAACGCCCCTGATTACTCCATTTTGGGCTCCTTTGAATCTCGCCAACCGATTAACTCTAAGGGAATAATACATAATTCATAAATATAAGAATTACATTTTAAAACTAACAAACTTGTCAAATTATTTCAAAATTCAGATGTTATTGAATTAATTATCCCACCAAATTAATAGTATCCCCAACCCAACCCAACCCAACCCAACCCATCCCATTGTACCAATAAAAAAATTTCAAAAATTAAAAACTTTTATCAAGATTATACCCCACCCACCCTACGCCACCCCATCTTAACTTGTAAAAATTTCCAAAAATTAAAATCTTTTATGGATATTACACCCCACCTCGGAACCAACTCCACTCATCCCATCCAACCTTTAAAGAAATTCAAAAAATTTAAAACTTTTTTTAATATTACACCCCACCTCCTGGTATCACCCCAGATTTGTAACTACTGTTTTATTTGTGAATGATTTTTTTCTGACCAAACATGTGTTATATGTGACTAATTGTGATCAAATTTATTTTTAGTGTGACTGTCTGTGATTGTCTAATTTATGATTGTATATAACCAAGTCACTAACTTGTGTTATCCGTGAATAAATTTGTCTTTAGTGTAATTATATGTGACCGTCTAATTTGTAACTTTATGTAACCAAGTCACTAACATATATTATCTACAACTACCTATGATTAAATTTATCTTCGACATGACTAAATGTGACCAAATTTATTCAGTGTGTTTGTCCGTAACGAGGTCAATCTTAATTGTGACGGTATGTGATCAAGTCACAATCAATACATATTTAATCACAATAAGCCCCTGTTTGATACACATTTTTAGGAGAGAATGCATTTTTTGTGATGTGATGGTGAATATGTGGTTGAAAAAGAAAGAAAAGTTATTGATGTAATGAAAAATATTATTTTATTGAGGAATGTATATTTGAAAATGAGTAGAAGAATGAAAATGAAAATGAGAATGTAGCTCAAATAGGGGCTAAATCACAATAAACACATATTTGGTCATAAAGAGTTGCCAAAAAAAAAATATGCACACATCGCGAACTAGTACCACTAGTCACCACCACTATCACCTCTAATACACCCCCACTGTCACCTTCAACTTAAATCCACAACAAAATATAATACTGTCACCTCAAATCCACAACGACAATCACCACCACAATCATCTCAAATCCACCCAACAATCATGTCAAATCCACAACAACAATCCACCAATATTATGTTACCATTACTTCCATCTACAATACCGTTTTCACCTTCAACTTCTTTGTAATGGCTACCATTTTCCACTCTTCACTTCCCCCCAAGTCTCCATGCTAATCCCACATCCCCCATTCAAGGCAAACATGCCACATCACGGTAAAATCAAATCCAAAATAAGAGAAATCCAAAATGAGAGAATTGGCTATGTTATTCATTTGGCACACCACCACTCCCATCACCACCGTCGCCGTGGCCATGTTATTCCTTTGGTATGAACCACACAATTTCTATCAACCACAAACCACCATAACCATAGGAATAGACTTGCATATTCATCTTTTAAGAGAAATCCCAGTCTAAAGTTTAAGGTAGAAACGTTTTGCCTTACCATATCCCATTTGCATCTCACTTGATCTAAAAAGACTTGCGCATTGAATTAGTTGCCCACTATATGACAATAAATCATCTTAAACAAACTCCTATCTTTCTTTATTGAGACATAATATTTATGTCACCCATTTCACCAACAAACCAGACCAACTGTACCGACCATCACTATCGTCATGTTCAAACCAACTCCAACCATCATAGTATCTTAAAGTTGTGAATTTCTCAATGATAAGAAGATTTCAATTTTCGATTCAATTTCAGAATTTTTTTAAAGAAAAATCTAAATGAATTCCGAGAAAATCAGCTCAAATGGCTTTGTCGAAGGTGATGGCGTCAACATCAACACCCAATCTAGATTTGCCACGTTATACTTCTTCTTTATTTTAAATTACTAACCAGACTTGCCATGAAGGAAATTTTGAAAAACGTTTATTTTGATCTCGATTCATTTACTGTGAAGAATAATGGCGTCGAAGGTGGGGATGCCGTTGTGGATGGTAGGAATGCAGTGGAGGAATGAAATATGGGAGTGGGAGTGAAGATGGAGAGATTATGCTAGATTGGGGTGGGTACTGGGTATGGTGCATTGGGGGATTTTTTTAAAAAGAGATATTTTAACGGATTGGAGAAGGTATTATGTTAATGAGTTACGTATTTTTTCTTTTTAAATGATAATTATCACCTGAATGTTGAAGAAGAAAAATTAAAACATGAATTTTGAAACCGAAATTTAAAAGAAGGGTTATATGTAATTTTTTCTAACTCTAATTTGGACAATGGATCAGTGCCACCACGAGCTTACGGACCGAGTTGAGTTCGGATTTCAACCAGGAAGACCAAGTCGAGCTTGGGCTTTGTAAGCCCGTCCTATTTTCCTTATTTCTTTATCTAATTTTGTTAGATTATTTTGTTTTCTATCTTGTATTAAAATTTTGTCTTAAAAGAGCCCAGTCATGCTCGCTCAACTAGTTACTGGCATGGCACATGCGTCTGCTCGACTCGACCCCTAGCAATTGAGATATTTATCTACTTGGCAATTTGAATAATGTTATAAAAACATTGTTTATTTAGCTCAAGTTCGAGTCCCATTCTTTGAAATTTATTTTTAACCGCATATTCTTTCAATAAAATAATTTTGTATATAAATTTAAGAAAAATCTAACTTTTATTTACACATTTAAAAAAAAAAAAATTTACAAAATATATTCTTAAAAAACGGGAGTCAAACTAAGACTTAATATTTTCAATTATCATTTTATAAAAGTATATTTAATACTCAATTTTGGATATTCAATGTAAATCGACATTTATGAATATGATTTATGGGAGAAACTATAAAGGGGAACCTATTTCCAAAGCAACAATGTGCTTGTGGTTTTTTTTTTTTTTCCTCTCCTCTCCTCTTATATGTCCAACATTTTAATCGAATATCTGCATCTTGATCCTTAGGGAACATCATCAGAACCTTCTCTCCAACAACTTTACAATTTTTTATTAAAAAAATATTATATTTTTTGGTACTTAAATCGACAAAGTAATCACTCCATACCAACAATTGGACAACTGCAAAGTTAAATGCTAACAGAGAATCTTTTTTTTTCTTTTTTCTGTGCATTATAGCCCATGCCAGGGCAGGGTAGTACTCAGTTGCACATATTATATTTGCATGCAGTAACATGGATCTTTTATTATTTAATCATAATCATATGATTCAAGAAATTATCATGGTATTAAAAAGTAAAGTAAAAAAACAAAAAAGAAACCTGAATTGTAACATTTTGGGCTTTTTACCTCCCTTGAACACAAATAAATATCATTTGTGACATTTTTACTGTTCTGGCCATGCCCAAAAATCTGGGTTTTCATCAATGCTACTGAACATGTTGCAAAAACCTTCATTAGTGGCTGTCTGATCAATCTTATGGCCCTGATGAAGATCTGGACCTCTTGATGAACTTTGGAGGAGTTGTGTTAAACTTGTGGGTCCAATTGATGAAGGGAAAATCAGTTTGTTGCTTGGATGAGAATATAATTTGCTGTCAGCTGAGGTTGTTTTTGTTGTAACTAGGTTGATGTCACAACTATTTTCACTTCCATTGCTCCAAGAACACTCATTTTCTTTGTTCAGATTAATAGATGGTCCAGTTGGTTCTCTATTTTTCAGAACCATTAACTGCAATATCAGATTAAACAGTAATTAATCAAGAAACATGTAATTGGGATTCTTGACGAAACGTTTCCTATGTGATCAAAGCGATAAGTGGGTCGAATAGAGAGTAACTCGAGACTAATTCCAATTGAAAGTATGACAGTTTATCGAAATTCGGAAATTATGTCCTAATTGCAAAGTGGTAGTGAACCGTAATGATGAGTTTATAACTGTC
Organism: Fraxinus quadrangulata; assembly: GCA_903798255.1. NCBI lineage: Eukaryota > Viridiplantae > Streptophyta > Magnoliopsida > Lamiales > Oleaceae > Fraxinus > Fraxinus quadrangulata. The sequence goes on along the minus strand of CAIGRB010102572.1, from coordinate 42,307 downwards.
CTAAAGTAGCGAATTTCTTTACATAATCATGCATTATTGTTCGAGAAAATTAAGGAAGAACAAAAAAACCCTAACCTCGGATTGAAGTTTTCTGTTCTGAGTCTTGAGGTTATCATTATCAGCTTTGAGAGCTTGAAATTGTCTCTTCAAAATGTCATAATCTTTCTCTAATTGCTTAGTTTTCCACCTTGCTCTTCTGTTCTGGAACCATATAGCAATTTGCCTAGGCTGCAATCCTAAAGCCCTAGCCAACTGCATTTTCCTCTCAGGCTCAAGCTTATTACCTAATTCAAAACTTTTTTCCAGTGCCTTCACCTGTTCTAGCTTCAGTCTCCTTTTCTTCTCCCCGAGTTGCGATCCATCGTCCGACATTTCGTCGTCCACGGGCACCTCCTCGCTCCGGTCGAGCCCCGAAAATGACATGGATCTCCTCATCAAGAATTGGGAAACACCTAGACACCACCAATACAAGAACAAAAATTCAGCACTTTGGTTTTAAATCTCAAATCCCTACTTACAGGAAACACTAATAAACAAACAAAACATCCACACGCATCACAATTGAACAAAAACTGTGCAATATGATTATGCTCGATACAGTTCAACAAATAGTAGCACACGAGAGAGAGAAAGGAGAGACGATAACCGTGAAAGTCTTGAGGATCACACGACGAAGAAAACCCGCCCCTTGTGATGGATGCAAGATGGCTATCTTCATGGCTTGGAAACATGGATTCTGATGCAGCAGGGACAAAAGCCATACTAATCTCTCTCTCTATATATATATCTGTATCTATATATCTGTGTCTGTGTCTGTGTTAAGATTGTATGGAGAGAAATTTGGAGAGGGAACATAGAAGGCTAGACTGGAAGCCAGCGATAATCCGTTGAGAGAGAACGTGAAGTGTTATTTATTGCTTACAGATTCTAGTTTACCTGCTGCAATGTGAACATGATGTTTTTTCTTACACATACGATTTTTATATATTGTCGTGTTTCAAATTTAATTTGATATAGATATTTATAATCAAGACCATTCATACCCATATTTCTATGTAAAACGGAGAGAAAATTTACTTCTTTCATTTTCAACAATTAATTTTCAGTAATACTTGTAGCATTATTTTATCAGAATTATTGATGCTATTTAATTGTTATTTTCATTGAGTTCTTGTGCAATTGGATGTGACATAAAATACGAAAACTAAGAACTTGTTACCATACAAAATCGAATTTTTTGTCTTTTCTCCAACGTTGTTTAATTATTTGCTCTCGTGTTTTACCGTGCTAATAGTTTCGAATAAAAATGCGATAAAATCATTCCATAATTCTATATTTCTATTTTAGTGTAGTACTAGTGACAAGTATTTTGGTTAATTTATTATAATTTTGGATAAAATGCAAGAAATCTATCAATTTTTACATTACAAATATTACTGGTTATTAAAATATGAGGATTCTTATTCGCGTACTTTCTTTAATTCTTTCTCTCGAGATGTTAAGAGTGGAGAAACTAAGGAAGAGTGTGTTGTAGAACTTGATAGACTCGATCAATTTATGGACACTTCTATCTTCTAGTGTTGACTTGTGTGTCACGTTATTATGATGTCACAAACATATTTTTAATAATTCTAAGACTTGTTTCTATTAAGATATATCCCAATTTAACAACTTGCTGACGAGATGGTTGTGTAAAAATTTATATTTCATTTTTCTCTTGTTAAATTGAATGACATTAAAATATCTATGGTTTGGTCGACGAATTTGAACTGGGAGAAAAGAAAGTTTGGTTTATGTTTCCTTTAAATGATACCCTGTTATGGCACATCATTAATCAAATCTAACACTGTAGACCTAATATATGTTTGGTAAAGAAAATAGAGAAAAATAGCTAAGACTTCATTTCAACATCTAGGTATGGTTCAATGGCACAAAGAATAATTCCCCAATCAAACCAAACCTAGAGTTTTTTAGTTAAACCCAAACTTGGAAACCATAATTCAAAAGTTCTCGTTACCTAACAATACTTACGTCTCTAAATTGTGAACAATGAATGAGTTGAAGGCAGTCAATGTTGATCGACCAAATCAATGAAGTTAGAATTTACGACTACTTATTTATTTCATCAAATCATGTGAAGCGTCCCATGAATTCTTCGGAGCGTGCCGAAAATCGTCCATACGGGAACCGTCGAAGAAGTGCCTCAACGAGCTTCAGCCACTAATCTGACTATTTTTATGCAATTACTCTTATCGACAATTAGATTTTCAATTTTACAGAGGAAGAGAATGAAGAATTACTGGCTTATAAGTTATAGCTCACCTTGTCCTTACATCAAACGAAGCACTCGGCAATAAATCAGTAGTGTGTTCTTCTTCATATGATCGTGCTCTAAAGGATGACTGAATCAAGCATAGAATAGAAAAAATGCACATGGATCTACTTGAAGAATGCTAGTCTAATGGGACATGACATGATGTTCATTTTACTCGACGCAACATATTTTTACTAGAAATTAAAAAGTTTACGTAAAATTGCACTCATCCTTCACAAGGTAGTTCCAATGGACCAATTTTAGCCATTTAATCGTTTAAAGGACAATTGTATTTGAAAAATGTCATTTGTACACTCTTTTGTTGACATTACAAGTATTGACTAGGTAAAAGATCGTTCAAAATTTAAACTTTCAAATGGTGTACTACCACGTGATAAAGTGGCAAAAATGATGTATATGTAGCATGATTGATTGTACTTATACTTTTTATTTCGAAAGAAAATCATATAAAAAAGGTAGGCTACCAATTTGTTATATCTCAAATAAGTTGCGGATCAGTTACGTAATTTTTTTCCAATGGTACATGAGGGTGTGGGTGTGGCCTAAAAATAAGCAAATTGCACATGGCGTCCTTAGTTGGAATGTTGGTGGAATCGACTCTCTATATCTCGTTACTCACATGCTGACCTCTACCCATGTGCCTATTGCTATTAATAAACATTTTATGTGTAACAAAATTTGAGATTTTAATTTCATTATTGAAGCAAAATAATGATAATAACTTATATTTTTAATAAGTATAAAACTTTATATGCCTTATTAGTTCAAAATTATGTTTTTTTTTACCATTTCTAGTTAATAAAATATTATTACAACTAAACACGTAGTCTTCTTTGGACTGAATTTAACCCCTAATGTAGACGAAGATAGATTTTTATTTACTTAGATTTAAAAATGTGTGTTGTTTTTATGTATACGTGAGTGTGTGCGAACATCAGAATTTGACAAAAGAAGTTCTTGTTACAATCGATGATAGTAATGGATAATATCCTTGCTTTTAGATGAGAAAGCCATCTTTTACATGCACAAAGATAATTTTAAATAGCAATTTATAATTAACTAAATATTACTTTATTCTTATTTCTTTATTATTAGTATTTTATTGTCATGTAGCCAATCTTTAAAATTTACTGTCATTCGTGTTGATTTCGCGAATTGTTATTGTATGATTTTGTAAATAATGCTTATATTTTCTTGGAAGACTTTTATAAGGGCTAATCCTAGAATTTTGGAGTCCAACCTTTATAGGAAACCTTTAATAAATAGTTGGAAATAAAGTTACATGAGATGATTATAAATAATAATATTACTAAATAAAAATATTCAAAGTTAGAACTTTCAAAAAATTCAATTTAAATTTACTCTCCTAACATTTTGAGATGAAAAATTAACAACTAAACTATTACAGCCAATATGCTCTGATATACTTTTTTCAATACGCACGATCGTCAATCCATTTAATCTTTGTTATGACATTGTTGATCGAAGATAAGATTTTATCAACTTCAATTTTGAAATGAAGTTGGTGAGAATTTAGCTTCAATCTCTTGGCAGCTTGCTCCGACAAAGTGAGATTTTTTTGAAGGAAGAGAAGTCTTAACATCAATTTTGATTAGAGAGGCGTAATTATATATGCAGTGTGGTGTTGTGTTGTCTGATAGGGGTGAACAAGATTTGATTTGGACGATTTGTGACAAATTTTCAAATCAAACCATTTAAAGGAGTTTGAATTTTTTTCAAACCACTTCAATTTTTAAACCAAACCAATCCAAATGATTGTTTTCGGTTTGTCTTGGTTTAAAATCACGGTTTAGCAAAAAA
>CAIGRB010102572.1:7464-36449 GCA_903798255.1 Fraxinus quadrangulata | reverse complement strand
AAAAAAATTGAGCTGGTTTGGCTCGGGCCGAGCCTCATTTTTTTGGTCGAACTTTTGCTCGGCTCGACTCGGGCCCAAAAAAAGGTCTGACCCATTTTGTTCGAGCCGAGGCCGAGCCTCAATTTTTTGGTCGAGATTTTGCTCGGCTCGACTCGGGCCCAAAAAATGTCGGACCTGTTTTGCTCGAGCCGAGTTCGAGCTTCGAGTTTCGACTCGCGATTTGTTGACATGGCTAAGTACAGTGGAAAAATAATTTTGTCCTTCTCTAAAATATCCGTTGCTATGGGTGATCTCATTCAGCGAATAAATAATAGCTAGAGTACATCTGAAGTACTAAACCAAAGGGTAAAAACGAGTTTTAAGCCCCAACTAGTGCTTCTTGTGTCAATTTCCTAAACTTTGTTTGATCAAGTTCGTTAAATGGGCTCACCTGTCTACTGTCGTTCGTAAGTGTAATACCCAATGGACGTCCTGACGCAATTAATTCGATCGTGGGCCTAATATAAAATGGGCCTATTATTTTAAACAAATGAGCCTTTTGCCTTTCTAAGCCCAACTTCGGGAGCATACCATATTAATGGGTGCACGATTAGTTTTTCACTTATAATCTTGGTATCAAGTGTCCTTCAATAAACTCATATGTAGCTATAAAAATTAGGGAAAATTGTAGCGCCGATCCCAAACATTTCATTTTGCTACAGATTACACCATAACCTTTCATTTTTGTAGCCGCAATTTCAAACATTTATACTTAATTGCAGCCGTGGTTCAAATAACTGATTCCATCCATTCAAATATATATATATATATATTTGGTACCACTACAATGCTTAAGCCTTGTGCGGTCGCATCACCCGCACACCCTCCGAGCCGCCTCCACTAGTACCTAAACTCTCTCATCCACCACTTTTCTCCTCGCCATCGCCACCGCCTCCACCTATCTACTTAGCTCTGCTACTAGTCATCTCCCTATAGCACCAGTTCAATCTCCCCTACCTCAATACCTAAATTTCCACCTCCTCCATCTCCGTTATAGTCACCACCACCACCTGTCAATTCTCCATGACCACCAATAAGGAATTGAATCACCAAAATCACTGAGTTTTGGTGGAAAATAATTGAGCAAAATAGTAATAATGAAGAAGAAAACTGAATCTTTTCAGGAACCAAAATTAATTGCCAAAAACAACTCTAGAGCATAGTGTTAAGACATACACAAAAATAATTTTGTGGGTCCTAGCAGCGGCGGTGGTTGCTGTGGGTGGTGTGGTGTCTTGTGGATTGGGGCGATAGTCGATGGTGATTGATTTTGTGATTTTTTGTTTTGGGGTGGATGAGTGGAGGTTGGATTGGATTGAGTTGGGGTAGGGTGGGGCGGGGCGGGTGAAGTTATTTGTTATTTATTGATTTTTATTTTATTATTTGAATTGTTATATTGTATTTACCATTTTGTCTGTCACATAAGTTGTCCATTCGAGTCAAAATTACTATTTTAACGTTGAATAAGGATATTGTGGATGGAATCGATGATTTGGACCACGACTGCAATTGAATATATGGGTTTGAGTCTGCTTCTGCAAAAATGAAAGGCTAGAGTGTAATCTACAACAAAATGAAAGGTTTGGGATCGACGCTACAATTTTCCCTAAAAATTAAGGGTTGTTCCTTAGCGGACTCAACTATATCTTCTTTATACGATTTTAACCTACCTCCGTATTATGTAATACAATTGATATTACAAATGACTATCTTTTGAATGAAAAAATAATGAACACGATAAAGTCTGCCATAATACTATTTACCTATTAATATTCATTATAATTTTATACTATATTCTTTACACAGTCTAGACTGATTGCCAAATGTAATCTTATAGTATTGTCAAAAAATAGATACATGATACATTGTAAAAATGACATATTACTAATGATTTTCCTCTAATTATTAGATCACGAGATGTTTAATATCTTCTTTTTCGTCACTACCTTTTGGTATATCCCTCCCTTTTGCAACTTACTCTATTAAATTGCATGACTCACTCTCACAAATGAAAGTCTTTTTTTGCCATTACTTTCACTTCTAAGTTAATTTTGGTATATCCCTCCCTTTTATAATTTGCTCTATTAAATTTTGTCACTCACTCTAGTCATGGCAATGGACCGAGTTGGCGAGCCCACGAGCATTTTGAATTTTTTTTCATATTTTTTTAAAATTCTTTGTTAATTTTTCACGAGTCCACGAGCCGCTCGCCAGCTCGAGCTCACTTGCGGCTCGGCTTGTGCTCGTCTTTTGACGAGCCTGAGAGGCTCGTGGCTCGTTTTTCACAAGCTAACGAGCCGCTCGACTCGATTGATACCATTAACTCACTCTAAAAAACGAAAGTCTTTTTTCGATATTACCTTCATTTAAAAGTTAATTTTGGTATATCTCTCTCAAATCGCTTCGCTCACCCTCACAAACGAAAGTTTTTTTCGTCGTTACTTTCATTTCTAAGTTAATTTTGGTATGCCACTCCCTCTTGTAACTTGCTCTATAAAATCGCGTTACGTACCTTCATGAACAATAGTCTTTTTTTGTCATTACCTTCATTTCGAAGTTAATTTTGGTATACCCCTCCCTCTTGTAACTTGTTCTATCAAATCGTGTCACTCATTTTCAAAAATTAAAATCTCTTTTAAGTCGACGCAAAACTTATTCAAAGTCTTGATTGCACTATCTTGCTTTGGACTCCCATTTTTACGCCGTTTATTACAAATATTAAGAAGGCTGAAGTCTGTCCGGTTCTTATATGTGGGAACTCTTGCATACATCTTGCGGGGTTTGAGCCATTCAAGCAATAAATCCAGCATTCTATGATCCTCTCTCTCTCTCTCTCTCTCTCTCTCTCATCCTCGTCAAACGATAAAATATTGTTTCACACACACATGATCCAAGTACAAAAGCAACACTCCATTCTCAAAAAGGAGGGATTTTTTTTTCTTCTGTTTTTTTTACACCACTAGCTGCAATTCTTGATCATTAAGGCTGTCATCTGGGTTAGTGTCCTTTTAGATAGAGAAAAAAAACTGAGGAAAATAGGTCTTTCTAGTTTTGCCTTCCTAAAATTTTGACTTTGAGTTTAAGAGAAATCTCCTCTCAGATCTATTATGGGTTCTTTTTTTGTTGAAATTCATTATCTTATTTGTTGAAACATTGTCGTTTCTTTAAGATTTCTTGTCGTGTTATTAATTATTCAACAAGCGATCTATTTGGTGTTCTTGTTTGTCAGAAATATTTGTTAAGCTTCAGTTTGAATTTTCCTATGAATGGATCACTCCGTACCTTGGTTTTCCGGAAAACTTCTACCCAATATTCTGTATCTGACATTGGTACTAGAAATTAATTTATTTTGTTCCTAAATCTCTGCAGATGCAGGCTCAAAATCCCAGTTCATTACACAGCCAGCTCATTCATAATCCATTCCCTAATCCCCAAATTTCAGTTCCCAATTTTATATATAGTGGATTTCTTTGAATCAAATTTGATTAATTGGCTGTTCTTTTTGTGGAAATGGGTTGTACATCGTCAAAGGAAAAAGTGTGCCGGAATTGCCAGGGGTCTTATTCTTCGGTGAGGCGGAGCTACTCAATGCACGTGCACCACCTGCCTCAAGATACAGGGGATAGCTACCACTTGGTGTCTCTTACTTCCTCAACATTAGGTTCTTTGAAGCTTGATGATCCAATTATTCAGAATCGAAGTTCCATAGAAGAAACTCCGGTTGAAAATAAGGAAATCGATAAAGAAAAGGCGGTGAAAGAGGAGTTTGCAATGGGGATGATTGAGGCCAAGACTTGGTCTAAGATGATCAATGAGAAAATCCCAAAAATAATTCCCAAAACGCCCATTAGGACGCCTCCGGGCGAGCCAGAATTGATCAATGCTTGGGAGTTAATGGAGGGTCTTGATGACATTAGTCCTCTTAGGCCATCCCATCATCTTCGTAGTTTTTCCTTCCGTATATCTCGGAATCCTAATTTGTCTGTTCTTGACGAGCAACCAACGCCAAGAGTGAAAGAAAATTGCGAAACGCCGCCTAAACCTTTGTGGCTCAAAATGACCGCAGATACCGATTCGAGTTCGAATGATAAATCTATTGTTTCTGAATTTGATCCTGAAGTGATTGCTTCTTTCAGAAAAGCACTCGAAGCGGATCTCCCTCCGGCCAGTCCAATTCATCTCAAGCAAATGGATAGTGAAAAGATTGCGCCGCCTGGTACAGACAAGTTGATAGTGTACTTTACAAGCCTAAGAGGGGTGAGGAAGACATACGAGGATTGTTGCCATGTTAGAGTGATCCTAAAAGGGTTAGGTGTTAAGGTCGATGAGAGGGATGTATCGATGCATTCGGGGTTCAAGGAGGAATTGAAGGACTTATTGGGAGAAAGGTTCAATGCCAGTTGCTTGCCGGGAGTTTTCTTGGGAAGAAAATACATAGGCGGAGCTGAGGAAATACGCCGGTTGAATGAGGACGGAAAGCTGGAGAAAATGGTTGAAAGTTGCCAATTGATGGACGATGGTGGCAGAGGTGGAGGGTACGATGGCGGAGTTTGTAAAGCGTGTGGGGATATTAGATTCGTGCCATGTGAAACATGTTCCGGGAGTTGTAAAATCTATTACGAGGATGATTATGACGATGAGGAATACAATAGAAGTGACAATGAATACGGTTTTCATCGTTGCCTGGATTGTAATGAAAATGGACTTGTACGATGTCCAATATGTTGTGATTAAGTTTTTATTACGTAAAGCAAGAAACTTTCTTGATTTTTGGCTTTATGAGTTGTTTCTTGTAAGGTGCGATAATTTTTTATTTTGCTAATGTTAATGTGGTACTTTTAAATAGGTTCATATTTGTGTTAGATTCGTGCCATGTAACTTCATTATTGTCAACATGTTTGAAGAATGTACGAGTCTTTTTTCTTTCATCACACGTCCTTCTTCTTTAATCTTGCCTGTGAGTCATTATCAGTAGTAGAAAAGTGAGGCATAGGGTCCATAGGTCACATTCCATTAGCAAGCCAAAGTGGAAAGCATGAAAATCTGGTTTGTTGACCAATGACAACGTGAATGCACATTTGTCTATATTTTTTTATACGACATTCTAGTAGCAGGTCGGCTCGATCATTCTCGTGAAGCTGTCAGTGGCCGACTTGTTTCATTTTTTTAAATTTCATATACTTTGTAAATTCCCCCAACGACTCAATTATTTAATGTTAACTGCAACTCATATCTAAGTTCTATTTTTATTTTTATTTTTATTTTTTCAAATTAGGTGAGAAAAAGAATCATGGTCAGCACAATTTATGCTTATAGAGAAAACGAACAATATTTTAATTTATTTTTTATTTTATTATTTATAAACACTATTTAGCCATAATCATTGTTAAAACCAATAACTTTGCTATATTCCGTATTCCGCAAACCAAATATTGAAGCAATCTCTACCTATAGCTCAAAAGCATCTTAATTAAATTGTCAAGTGGTTCAACCAACTGAATCAATACCACTTGAAGATTTCATTGTTTCAACTCAACAATTTCTCAAGAGGGTCTCGAATTTTTGAAAGAATAATGTTATTCAACTTGATTAAAGATCATCACCGATCTAGGTGATAATGAACCTTCTCATTCATTGTTTATTGGAGTTGTATGTCCGACTCAAATCGACAATAGCCTACTAATTGTCTCTTCACCCCTGCCTCTTTTATCATTGAGCGATCATTTCAAAGTCTTGGTTGATAATCTGGATTGTTTACTTCTTGACGATGAAGCTTATCTCCAATATCTCACTAGCCGACCGTGAGGCTTGTTATTTAAGGATGATAATGATAACATTATTTTTCTTAAAATTATAATACTAGAATTCCTCTCAAGGGTATCCAATTCCTAAAATTCTTGAAACTATCATTTAATTAGCTATAAGAAACACTAGAATAATCCAAAATAGTGGGGGTATGCAAATTACTTTTCCACTAAATCTTGAAAGATAAATGCCATATAGTTGACGAATCATAACCATATGGGTCTTAAATCCAGAAAAAGAAGGACAGGATAACTACATGAGTTGATATAATCAATCAACTTCAACGGGCATTAGCCATTGCTCACAAACAGAAGCCAACAATAACCAGCAAAAATATAAGCAATACATAACCAAGCAACTTTTTGCAACCAGATTTCATGTGCCCCTCACCTGGCTAGCAGATTTGAGCTCGACGAACTACGATGATTACATTAAATGAGTTTGTAATGACACACAAATTAGGTTCGATTGTTAAAATAGAGCCAATGATGTCCAAATATCGTATGTTATTAATATGTACCGGTGATAATCCACGTAACAAATGGAAGTATTTAAGTTCACATCGGATTATTGATAGATTGCGACACTAACTGTATAAAATGGCCTGCCGGCACTTGAGATGTCAACAATGAAACTTCAAAGAGCCTAATTAGATTTATCTACTTGACAAATGATTTTTTATTTTTTATTTTTAAATCTAATTTGAGCAGATTAAGTGGTCATGGTCACAAGTTGACTAGATTTGTGATGAATCCCCAAAGGACTTGATAGAATAGAAACACCAAATTCTCCTTTAGGCGCTTCAACTATATTATACATAGGTGAAGCTAGTACATATAAACTTCTGTATAAGGTTCGAAATGGTAAATTGAGGTAAGAGTAGATCGATGATTCTGTAGTCATTCGGATGGCTATTGGAAGGAAACTTTGACGATCTTTTCCTCCATACTAGATAAACGAGTGAATTCTCTGTCTTTTTAGATGGGGATGAAGACAAGGAATGACGTGCCAAGATCATTTAAGAATTGGATTGCACAAAAACCCATGGGCCATGGCTGCGGAGATCTCAACATATAACACATTGTGGGTTCTTGATCTGTTAATTAATAAAAAAAAGCCCAAAATGAGTGGGCTTTTTTAAACTTTGATTGGATTTTGTTTACTTATACTTTAGAATTTTGAATTTAAAAAAAAATTCAGAAATTAGTTAATTAAAGTCATGCCGGTGGAGGATAATTTGTGGAAGAATCACTTTAGACGATTTGGTCACGTTAAATGTTAGATGCAACCATTAGAAAAAAGTGACAAAACTAGTGCAAATAATATATAAAGTCAGTACTCGAATGAACTAATGAAAAGGATTATGAGCATTAGGACAGTACTTCATGGGTTTAATTTGTTATCAACTAAAACCACAATAATTAGCCTATTTTGATTGCGCGGCTCGTTATAATTATAGAGGAAAACTATGTAAAATTTTGTATTTATTCTATTCACTTTAACGTACTTAACAACAACCCATTTTATGCAAAAATTGCTAAATTTTCCTAATTAATGAAACGTCATTTTTTCCAATGATAGTATATTTTTTCATCTGTGAACTTTATGTCAGAATTTTATGAAACTTTAAATCTTAAGAACATGAAAACATAATTATTTTATTGTTAAGATTCTCCATATCAAATCATCAAGTGAATTGTAAAGTGAGAAACATACATTAATTTATTGGGATTATTCTTTATTACTAGATCTTAAATCTTGAAGATCAATTGCAATTTTTTCATGTTTATCTTCTCCACTTTGATTTTTGATTATGGATTCTTGAATTCTTCAATCATTGTTCTTGATTATGGGTTTGAGATCTTACTCTTCAATATGTTTTTTCTTGTACTCTTATATTGATGGGATAACACAAAAAATGATAAATTACATATAAATTGGGGATTATAGCTGTTGACATAAAAAAATGCTGCCAACAGATGTCGGACTCATTCGTGCATGCGCAAACTTGATCCAACACGTAAATGTCGATTAACGATCAAGATCAATACAAAATTGGACGTGGGAGGAGCTCACAATACGAGACGTTTCCATTCGGGTTCCGACAGGATTTACAGAACAAGATTGTATAATAATCAACAATCATTAAGAGCAAGATTTGTAGTAGAAAGTATGTTTGGGGAGCAAATAATATTGTTCTTTATATATAAATTTGCATTAACCTTTAATTTTAGATGGTGGGGATATTTATAGTATTACAAATGAATCGGTGACCCTTGGATCAAACTACACGTGGCCTCATCTATTTGGTTGAGGCATCAATTCCTATCTTTTCAAAGCAATAAATGTTTTTACACCATATTGATAAGACAAGACACAAAACACTTTTTACAAATATCATATTAATCATTCTACAATTAATTCTTTACGTGGGCTGCTACTAGCTAAAAAGACTTGGAGGTAATTGGTCTCGGAATTACATGAGCTTCGTCTTATACATGGGCCTCGTCTTTCGCAGATGGAAGCTCAGTGGTTCAGCCACAACTTACATAAGATAGCCACGTGGCGGTATCCTGTAACAAGTCATAACAATAACCCTATTTATAGTTTTCATATGTATTTAGCTCATCCTCAAATATAATCATAATGGATCCGGTCTCTACATATATAATCCAATACACACTTTATTTAGATGCTCAAAACTCAATCACTTAATTCTTTATTGGAACTCTTTAATTTTTTGCTTAACTTTAAGATAACATTTTATACACAATTAATTACATATGTCAGCCCACGTGATAAATTAATAATTTTTCCAGTAATCTCCCACTTAGGCTACATATATTCTCTTATAAATGTGTATAGTCTTGTAAGTTCAAAATTTTTGCTATCATAACCAAAAATATCTCCAAACAATCTCGTCCATTAATTATGTTAATAGAGGATCAAAACGATCTTTGTTATAAGTATCATAATTAAACCCTCAATGATCACGTATATCAACATAATCAAACGATATAGATCAAGTGTGGATGTGTATCATGGAAATTATTTGTAATGTGATCCAAACATACTTATTTTCAACTGATCATACCTTATTCTTTAATAAAATCAAACCAAAACTTTAATAATAGTGAAACTAAAACTAAATACTTTATTTATACAAAATAACCTGAATTTTATAAGCATAAGATGTGTTTGATGACAACATCCAAATACAAATTCTCACTAAACTGCCATATCATCAAAAGATGTAACACCCATATGAGCAGTATGCTCATGAAAGATATTGGGTGGTTGTTCTTTAGTAAGCGGATTCACAATCATGGAGTTTGTCGTAATATGTTTTATATAACCTGACCACTCTAAATTTATCCTTAATAACTAGGAGTTTAATGTCTACAAATTTTGACATCGTCAAACTCTTGTTGGAATACAAGACTGATATTGTCATAGAATAATTTAAATGGTCTTCCAATTCTATCCAAAATGTGCGATTTTGTAGTCATACTTCATGATCAAAATCAAAATATCCAATAATCTCCAATTGGTTTGATTTCATGTATGTGATAATGTAATATTTAGTTCTCTACAAATACCGAAAAACCCGATTGGCTGTTTTCCAAATATCTATTCCAGAATTACTTAAATATATGTCCAGCATTTCAACAATGAATGTTATATCCGGATGTATGCAAACCTAAACATATATTAAACTCACAATTGCTGAAGCACGATTTTTTTTTTTTCCTTATCTTTAAGTTTATCCTTAATTCATTGAGTTGGAACTAGACTTGTTTCCTTCCGCAATAGGGGTATCACTTGGTTTACATTTTAGCATCTCAAATCTTTTAAAAACTTTATCAATATAGCTATTTTGTAATAATCCAAAAATACCCCGAGAACAACCAAAATTTTCATTTCTAAATTCTATGACAGAAGTCTCTTGGTTTCGTGCAATGAGCATATATTATTGCATGCAAGAAGTATGTCATTGACATACGGTACTAGAAAAATATGCTTACTCTCACTAAACTTTTGATATACACAATTATCAACTGAATTCATCTCAAAATCAAAGGAAATAATTGTTTAATAAAATTTGTAATATCATTGACAGAAAGCCTACTAAAGCCCGTAGACAAATTTCTTTAATTTGTAAATCATCAAATGTAACTCAAAATCAAAACATGTCATAAGTGACATAATAATACTAAAAGAGCATTTCATAGAAATCGAAGAGAATGTCTCTTTAATGCAAATACCTTCCTTTTGAGTAAAGTCATTTATAATAAGATGAGTTTTATATTTCTCCACATCACCAGTCAAATTCATCTTAATTTTAAATATCCATTTACAACCAATGAATTTTGCACCTTCAGGCAATGCGATGAGTTTCCAAACGTCATTGTCTTTAATTGACTTTATCTCTTTATTCAAGGCATCAATCCACTATTGAGAATTATTCTTTAATATAGCTTGATGAAAGTTGATTGATCGAATCTTCTTCCACCAATCTAATACCATCCTTATTTTCTTGGAGAAATACTATAAAGTCATCCGAAATTTGTCTTTCTCCTTTCTATATTGAATTTTCTTAATGGCATCTGTTTTTGAGGTTGTTGAGTTCGTTTTTCTAGAACAATCTCTTGATTGTGTATATGAAATTTTGTAATATTGTCTTGATCCGAAATTGTTTCTTGAATAAGATCTGTAGCAAGAATTGTCTCCAGTCTTGATTATTGTTAATTGCAATAGAAGGATTATATACATATCCTTCCACAAAGACAAAATTCTTAACTATAAAACTTTATCTCCCCCGCAAATTCTACATTCTTATGAAATCGAACATTTTCCGTTTCAAAAAATTGACCTAATAATGGGATCTTTAGAAATTTGTAATCCTTTAATAATTGTTTTACTTGGAAATTTAACCTACAATCTTTAGTGCTTCTTTTTAGAGAGATTCTGGTAAGGTAAAATGATTGACCATACTCTTTACTATATCTGTAAGTGTTCTGTTTCATCTCTTAGTAATACCATTCATGTTACCTTGACATGGTGTACATGGGACAATCCAACATTCCTCTAGGAATTTAGCAAACGGCTCTAGACATTGTTCTCTTGATCCGTCATATCTCCCAAGTATTCACCATCTCGGTCAGATTTGACGTGTTTTCTCTTATATTCTTGTATTGATAAGATGACACAAAGAAAGAAAAATTACACATGAATTGGATATCATAACCTTATTTATAGTATCTATATGTATTTGACGATGTCAAATACAACCCTAATTGATCCGATTTCTATACATATAATTCGGTCCACATTTTATTTAGATATCCAAATCTCGATTATTTAATTAATTATTAGATCATTTTAATTTTGAGCTTAATTTTAATATAGTCTTTATATACAATTAATTACATATGTCGACCCAGATGACAAATTATTAATTTTCCCAACACTTTAATCACATAGAATGAATTAATGTTGAGAATTATGAACATTAGGGTAGCGCTTCATTGATCTAACTTGCGTTGACGGCTAAAAATGATTGATCAACTTAGGGTGATCTTAATACAATAATGTGTTGTATCTGTTGGAATTTTGAAGGTGATGAGGATGTAACTTGTTGGAATTTTAGTACTAGATAAAAAAAATTTAGACGACTTGGCCTATTTTGTTGTGCTTTTACCTCCTATCCTAACAGTCATTGGTGCTTGTCATCAGTCTTGTCATGTTACAGTGATTGACATAGACACGAGTGTCACCATCCAAAAATCTTTGCATTGACTAAAGAGTTCGATACAATGTCGTCATCATGACAACTAGGCTATATGCATAAGTTTTATGCCATGACTTTCTTTTAATTGGTTGATGGAGACAACGTTGCCCACGGTAATAATTTTATAATCATCTCATGATGATGTTTTCAAATGACAGCTTCCATGATTCGACCTGCATGGGTGGAACCTTGGGCCGGCCTTCCATACTATGTATGGGTTTGGATTAAAAGAAAAGAAAAAAAAAATCCCTCTTTGAAAGAAGATCCACATATGATTCGACGTGAATTAATTATACGACAAAGTATTCAACTAACCACACTGATTAGCATTTAATTTGCAGGACTCATTATAATCATAGAAGAAAATTACGTGCAACTTTGTCTTCATTGTATTCAATTCAACGTACCTAATCCAAATCCGTGCTAAATAATTCGTAATAAACAAGACATCATTTTTGTCCTACGAGCGTACAATATCTCTTTTAATCAAAACTCATTTTCAATTGAGATGCAAACATGACGCATAATCAATGGATTTGGTGTCATCTTCTTAGGCGACCATAATATTTTCTACGGGCAAATTCTCAGTGGTCCTAATCAATAATTAACAGTTAAATAATGATGTGTTAGTCACCGCCTCTTGTTTATAACAATTAATTAAGATACTATTTTTGATTAAGACATAAGATTAATCAAGAAAGCGACGTCGTTTTCTATCCCAAAGTTGTCTCCGGGATTACCGACTAATCCTTGTCCATGCCAACAACTTTTAATTAAAATGTCTAATCAATTTAACATTTTGTTTTATCAAGAAAATCATGTCTATAGCAATTTTTAGGACTGCTAAACTAATTAATTGATGATTCAGTTCTATCTTATAAAATGTTTTAAATAATTTTATTATAAAGTACTTTTTTCTTTACTTATAGAGCATAATTGGGTTCAACTTATAAGCAATAAAAGGAAAAAAAAAAAAAATTACATGAAATCATGTTTTTTTTTTAAGTTTTAATTTCATTTATCAGGCTAATGCTTTCTTAACTTTTTTTTTTTTTTTTCAAAAATCATGTGATCATATAAATTTAACTAACATGTTACATATAGATTAGGTCACAATCGTACATCATACTAAGTTACAATTATACAATTTACAGGTTACAATAATATTTCAGTCATATACCACCTGATTTTTGTAAGTTTTTAGAAGTTTGTTAATTTTGAAATTGGATTCTTATATTATTGTAGTCATGAACTTTTTCCATGCAAAAATAGCTTATTATTAAGTCAAAATCCACTCAAATAAGTTGTCTTAATTATAAGGTAGCTTATTATTAAGCCAAAATTAGAATAAGCAATAAGCTAGACCAATCCAACTTATCCAAACTTACAAGCCAGTTTGACAAAATGAAGCACGGGAAGCTTAATAAATTTAGCAATGGAAGGGCAAGTAGAGCTATTTGACATACTCGTTAGCTTAGCATTTTATGGTACGTTTACAATTTAAATAAAAATTATCTTTTGTCTAATTACATAAAATTTAGTTGTTTTTACCACTATCTGTTTGGAACATTTACAGTAATTTCCAATCCTCAAGGAAGAAAATGTATTGAATTCTATATGCTAAGGAGAATATTATTCAAGACTACGTTTAAATAAATAAATAAATGTATATCTTCTATGAGAAAACGAGCTTTTACCTTTGAGATAAGGTTGTTCAATAGTTATTAGGTCATTTAGTCGAAGATCAATCACCACCCATTTATTTAAAAATATGCCATCGTGAATGGAAATAAATTAAAAATATATATATTGTTAGGTATTTAATGTAATTGACAAGCCTGTGAACAAAAACGATTTAAATTAATATGTTGTAAAAGTCAATGATAATGTGAAAATAATAGAAAATTGTGTTATATTAGGTCTAACGTTCGAGGATGGAAAAGATGGAAAAACGGCGCCGAAATTTCGCTAGCTTATCGCCAAGGTTTGGCTCGAGTGTCCGAAATAGAAACTGCGTCGCCCGCTTGTCACCTCGCCTTTGCTCGAGCGACAGGATGAGCGACAATGTTGTCTAAAAATTTTTTAATTCGTTTTTCAAAAACTTTTTACCCGACTCATTCATTCCTTAAACTAACATATAAATATCAAACACCACAGAATAGTTTTTCCAAGGTTGATCATTGAGCAAACACATTATTTTCATAATCTCTTCATGAGTTGTCTTTCAACCTTCATTATTCCTATTGTGATCTGTTCGTGGAGGTGAAAAAATCATATCCAAAATTCAAATACAAAACAGCTGCTTCTTCCATATTTGTAAGAGTTTTGAAGATCAAGGGAATGTGATTGGAGTTCCAGTCGTTAAAGAACGCGGTATTCTTCGCTAATCTACAGGAGAACTGATTTCACAAAGTTGAGAGTTGCTGCAGGAGAGCGCAATCCAGGAGAGTATTGAAAACTACAGTTGGGAGTTATTGCAGGAGTACAAAATTCAAGAGAGCTGTGGGAATTGCAATCATAATGTCAGAAAGGTCGTGTTGTCGTCTTGTCTGGTAGACCGTAAGTTCAATCGTTTGGAGTAGATTTTGACTGGTAAAGTGCCCGGAGTTTTTACCCAATTGGGGTTTCTCCGTGATCATACCGTGCGTTATTTATTACTTTATTTACTTTTTTATATTCTGCGATATTCAAACATATTACAGTTGAACTGATTGCATAATCATCTAGAGATAATTAATTAGTAACTTATTGTTGGTTAATTATATTTTGTTAATTCCCCATTTACACATATTCACCCCATCAAGTGTAGTTTGGATCGAATTTCGTATTATCATATATCTTAATTTTATATTACAACATTTTATTTCTTGTTCGGTCTTTCAATAAATACTTAGTTGGGGTCTAAGAAGCCTCTTATGTTGACTTTAAACGATAGTTAGTTGTCCTCATTCTCCTCTTATAATTGCACTATTGAGATGGAGTAAAGGTTAGTGTTTGCAAAATTGTCGAGCTGACAAGTCAAGTACTAGTAGTGAAAATGGCAAGAGGAATTGGATACTACTGAATTGAAAGAGGTTGTTCACGATGAGTGTCTGTTAACGAAGTCAAAGATGGTGTAGTCAAGAAGATAACTCTCAAGGAGAGTGATTTGGCATGTAGAAGCAAGGATTTGGAAGAGAGGTCGATATTGGAGCAACTATGATAGTGACTGTTTTGCTAAAAAAAAATTTTTTTTTTAAAGAATTGAACAGTTGACAATTATGTAATACTTGTTGGTCCTACAAATATATGATTAAAATTAATTTTGACTTTGAAAAGTAGAATTTTAATATAGAAAAAATGAAATATGAGGCTTCCTATATATACTCAACTTTAGAAATCAAAACCCATGCAAATTATAGAAGGCAAATTAAATTAAACATGAAAAGGAGATGGCTTTTTTTTTTATTACTAGATAGATTACACATAAACTGTAACAGTAATTAATTACTAATACAACATATATGAATTTCAAGAGTCATAAATCTAATATTTAGGTTGTTCTAATGCCTGATTGGCCTAGATATATAGGGGCCAAACCTAGGAGAATTAGAACTAGCTAGCTAGTTAAATCCTTAAATAATTACCTGATAAATTATTGCCACCTCGTACATAATAAATAATAATAATTTTTATTATTATTACATTATTAAACTCCTAATTATCCCAGCCTCTGGACTGTCGGCATCTATGGTAGAGAGTAACTGTGATAGCCTCTCACTCAGATCATCCACTTCTCTGTGCAAACTTCTAATGTAGTTGCATGTCTCCTGAAGTACTTTATTTGCTGATGCCTGCTCAACAAAAATAATTTCATTATATAATTTTACTTTTAATTATATGATGGGACAACAAATATATTTTTTTTCCATTTTTCCTTAGTCATACACTACTCGAAAGAGACCTTTCAATGATTGCTAAAATAAAACAAAAAACAACATTTTTTTCCAAAAAAAGGGCAGTATTCAAGTTTTTACCCTTAAAAATACAAATTTAACACTCTGTGATTAATTGTTTAATATAGGAGTCAATAATATTGTCTTTATTTTGAACGATTATTTATATATAATATATATGCATGGAGATGAGAGAACAATAGGAGACATTAGAAAGAAAAATAATAATTTTTAATGTGTTCTCTGAGTTGGCATTGCTAATTTATACTTCTATAGTTTGACTATATAAACATTTCCATATATATAATTGGCACTTGCATAATTTAAGCATGAATTTACCTTACATGATGCAGAAATTTAACGTTTTGTCTTTACAAATGAAGGCACTATCAAGTTGAGTATGGTATAAGACTGCATACCTTGTTGGAGCGCCTATTGCGAATCTCGGGCAGAAGTTGCTGCAATTTGGACACAAGTTCAATGATCTGATCATCAGTAATCCTCGAACTCGACGTGGACTGCCTCGACCTTCTGCTCGACATATCTCTAAAATGTATAGTGATTCTTTCTTCTTGAGAAACTATCAAGCAGAAGAATATGAAATGTAAAGGAGAAATCTGTGTTGTTATAAGATATTAGAAAGAGGAATGGACCACAAGAAAGAGATTACAGAGAGAAGCCATTTTGAAGGGAAACAGAGAGTACGCTAGCCCAGAAAGCGATGTTGGATATGAAGAAGACAAGATACTGAAGAAAGAAGTGGTGTAGGGCTTCTTATTAATAAGCAAGAGAGTTTGGGGGGAAGAGAGAAGCCATGCATATGCATATGCTTAATAAATAAATACAAATTAAGTCTCATTCTTGATAAATGCACATTGTTTTTTTTATTTAGCTAAAAATTTATTTTTAAGTAAATTTTGATAAAAGTTAATGGAATCTGTGTTGAAAACTTGTGGACCATAAGAATGTGTGGTTAAAGTTAATTAAAGTTAATTATTAACTTTAACTTAAATTACAATCAATTTTTTTTTTGGTTGAATCAAACAAGGACATAACATTTTTTTTTATTTAATTTGTGTTCCCAATGTGGGCTTGATCTCAACTTGGTTTAAAAGTAATGTGATTGATTTTTTGTACTAACAATGTGGGCCTTCATGTGCATGTCTCAATATACAAGACCACGTGATTATTAGATTGTACACTTCCAACACCCTCCTGGAAAACCCTTTATCCTACGCAATTTGAACTCGAGCATGTTCCAAGAAATTTACTTGGTTACATGGCTTTGATTATACATTATTCATCTTGACTCGGGTTGATTCATTCTTCGAACATCACCACCTCTCTAATCTAGCTATAACTTTAATAGTTATTGAGAGAGTGTTAATAATGCCCGTAAATTCTTCAACTCTCAAGTTAGCGAACAAAATTGAAATCACGTATATGTAGTAGTCATTGATTTGTTTATAACTGTCTTATAGAGTAGTAGGTCTAGTGCACGAGAAAATAGGATAGCGAGACTTCAAGACAAAAGTTGTATCTTTATAGTGTCAGTCCAAGGTGTCTTCACGACGTGATAAATAGAGTTACAAATCAGTTTGTAACTCTATTGTTTGTTGACTAGGTCTTATTTTTCATCTTCAACTTGACATATATAAATGTGTTTCAGCATGCAAATTTTAAAAAGAATAACTCAATTTATTGAAAAAATACTAGTTACATCATTCAAATAACATACCTTTTGTAACGAGCAATGATTGTATACAAATTTATACATGCACATAATAAGAAGACCACAAACAATTCCTTCCTACCAACTAAAAATATCATTGTGCGATAATAGTAAGTGATCACATGATTTGCACGATACTTAATTTAATGACACGATCTCGATAGGATAGGAAGATTAATGGTGTTGATCAAAAACAAATGTGAGATTGCGAGTTCCACTAGATGGTTCTCTCAATTAATGGTTTTCCCTCTTGTTAGGGACATAACCACGAGTGTGTTTGCCAAGTCTGATTTTCAAAGATCATGTCACATGCCTTTCTTACTCCATCCACAAAACGACATGTGTCACAGTACATATATTATCCATAAATCAGTTTGCTAAAAGAGGCAAAGAATTTAACCAGCCACGCTCTTGTCGACCCCAAATCACATGTCAGATGCAAATTTGTTGACCCCCACGAGTTGCCCTACTTGCTCCTAATTAATGTTTATTATCTATGGCAATCATTGTACGATATACTGTCTCATTTAAAAGTTTTTATTTTACTTGTAGCGTAAATAATCACTCTTTCCTTTTTTCTTCTTTGCCTGAAAGTCAGTTTGTTCCATAGATTTGATCAAGTAAGCTAGCTAGAAAACTGGACAATTGAGGACACTAAAACGAATTGGTATTCAATCCCGCTATTGAGATGCTCAATTGACTCCTTAACCTTGATAGGAATATGGCTTATTCAATAATTCATGCATAAGGGTAAGAAACTTTGGATAAACTAATGCGAATGGGTATAAACTTCGTTGCTCGAAAACATCTAGCGTTGTACACACTGAGAGACACGGAAGCTCAGGTGACGATTTTGTTTTTTTTAACTGATAAGTTTATTTGTGTTTAGTTTCTTTCAGCATGTTTCCTATAATGCAAGTTGAATTTATTTTCTCAAGAAAAAAACTAAACACGTACAAAATTTTATGAATCAGTAGGTGTGAGGATGGAATTTAAATTTTTTATATTAAAACGGTAAATAATTATTTATTTAAACCTAAGTTAATTAAGATAGGATATACATTTTTTATGATTCTAAAGTCTATATAAAAAATAGAGGAGAACTACATGTATAGATACGGAAGCATTACAGATACTCACAAGGGCAGAGTGGGTGGGGTTTTTTTTTTTACTTTTTTATTGCGCAGAACCCACTCTCACGTGAGAGGGTGTAAGACTTCTGTAATGTTTTTCTTCTGTACAAATGGAAATGTCCTAAAAAATATGCTGGAAATGCAACATGAAGTACATGGTATAGACATGTGGGACATATTTAAATGTTATATGATTGACAGATTATTTTGTTGTTGTCGATTTAATGTTTCAAAGAATTAAAGTTTTTACCAAGTCCTATGGTCATTCGAGAATTTCTAGGACAAATTAATATGTACAACAGTTCCAAAAAAAATTATTAAAATATTGAGAGGGAAATGTGAAAGATTCATGACTGTTGCTTCGCTAGTGAAATTTCTCTTGAGATCTTGAGCATTTTCCATATAAGCCCCCGTTTGGTGCACATTTTTTTAAAAAGAATATATTTTTATTGTTGATGTGATGGAAAATATGTGATTGAAAAATAATGAAAAATTATTGGTGTGATGAAAAATATTATTTTATTGAAAAATGTGATTAAAAATGAGTAGAAAAATAAAAATTTAAAAAATAATGTGGATCAAACGGGGCTTAAATGTATAAATAAAACTTTCGCTTTTTTTGAATAAAACTATAAAGATATTAATATTACTTTAAAAAATGATGTTAATAATTAAATAACAGTTAAAAAATAAGATAACATTAAGAATGAATTTTAGTTTTATAATACTTAAAAATATAAATATTATCATAAACTTTAATTTATCAATGAAATATTCACCTATAAATAAAGAATTTAAAATACAAAAATTAAATATTAATGTTAAAATATATTGTTGGTAATGAAATAATAGTTAGAAAAATAAATTATCCGGCATTAATTTTATAAATATAAAACAAAAGTCTATATTAAGTTACCAAAGTAATATCTATTAGTAACATATTAAACTAATAATAATATACTTTCGTCGTTGACATCTATAACTCCTCTATCAACGATCAATGATCGAAGTACAACTAGTACTTATCGACCACATTATCGAAACTCCTCTATCAACGATCAAAGGACAACTAGTACTTATCGACCACATTATCGATGATATTGTTGTCGGTAATCTAAAGGTCCTATGTTAAAAAAAGGGATCTGGGCTGGACCTGATTGAAGTTGTGTAACAACTGACAGTAATATGGATCTGCAGCTCTGGGTTGGACTCTTCTATTGATAATGATCGAGGCAGGCCCTGGGTTGGACAATTCTATTCATGATTGAGGCAAGCCTTTGGACTAAAATCTTTTTCAAAATTTTTATAATAATCAATTATTCTACCAAATACCAAATTTAGCCCCATTTGACCCCATTTCGAAAATTTATTTTTACTCAACTTTATTTTTAATTACGCATTTTATGAGATTTACAACTTTTATCAAATCTTTAATTACACAATTCATCTTTTCTTTTCTTTTTTTATCAAAACCCTGCTTGGAATTGATTAAAATCAAGATTTTAATCTAAATCAAAATCAACAGTTAAATTTAATTACATATTTCATGAGATCCATAACTTTTCAACAACACATTTCATTAACTTTTATCAAAATCTATTAAAATTTTGATTTTAATCCTCACCAAACATGAGCAAATTTACTAAAAAATTGATTTTAAGCTAAATCAAAGTGGGCTTAATTTGTTGCAACCCCCAAAATATTAGTGTTGTTATTTATTTATTTATTTTCTGACAGTTATAGCTTGTTTGAGACAATGCTAAAAAATTTGAGATTGTTACATTTTTCAGTATTCTATTCAATTTATTACTAGATACACGAGAAGATTCAAAACAATAAAATCCTGATCAAGCACAAGAAATCATTTACTTTTAGTCTGCCCCTACATTTAGATGGCAAGAATAATATTTCCAATGTTAGAACTTAAGTTGTATTAACCATTCTTTAGACAAAATGATTATTATAAAAGAGTAGTAAAAATTAAGAAGTCTTTTGAAGTGTCGTATAGATGAACTATGAGTTGTTGGGTTCATGTATGGAACATGGAGAAAAAGTCTCCGGATTTATTTTAATCTGTCGCCAAATTGATGCTCGAGTGTCCAAACTAGAATAATTGTATCCTGTCTATCTCTAACTTAGCGCTCAAACGACAGTATTTTTTGAGAAACTTTAGTTAATGATTTTCAATAGTTCTATCTATCATATACTATCAAATACCTCCATATTATAAATATTCAAGCCCCACTTCGTGAAAATGGTGGTTGATCATTATTTTTCACATTCAGAACATTCTTTGGAGACCAATCAACAATTCTATATCTTGATATCAATCGATCATAAGTTGGAAAAAAATCAAATTCAAATAATTCAAAACATTTACTTCCTACATTTATTCAGGAAGATACTTTCTCAATAATTTTCAGAGGTTGCTCAAGATTGATGAATGTTGGACTAGAAGCACTGAAGAATACAATAACAAGGTATTCTTGATAATCCGCGGGAAATAGACAATTTCAAAAGATCAGGAACAGGTATGAGTGAAGCACGTTCTAGCGGATTTTGGAGATTGTAGAAATTAGATCAGCAAATATAGTGAATTTTCTAAACTAGATCATACCGTAAGTTCTTATTACCTATAATGAAAGTTATGGCTTAGTCATTGAATTTTTATTCAGTTAAGGGTTTTCTCCATCAACAAATTTTGTATTATTTATCGTTTTATTTATTATTGTGACAATTCAATATAGAATAACTTGGCTTAATTGATTAAACATCTAGAATAATTAAAAAATAAATTATTACTTTTAATTAATAATTTTATTTTCGTATTATTCACTTATTCATCCTCTCTAAGTAATTTTAGAGTTGATCTTGTAACTTTCGGCCAAGCTCACTGCTCATATTTTTATTCTCTCTCTCAAGTACTCACGTTACAGCCACAGTAGTTAATAATATATTTGAGAGGCTGTCAACGTTTTCTGTTGCTTTTCAAAAGAGTGGGGCACATTCTCTGCAAGCTCATTGATGCACTCACTTGGTTATGAATAAATGGAAAAGCCAGACAGGGCCATACTTTATACTGTGCATATCAACATCTCGATACTTCATATCGTCTGTGTCAATCATACAATACTCTGAAAAAAATTTCAAATTTGTCATGCTCGACTGAATAAAATTAAAGGAGAAAAATAAGTTAAAATCTTGTTTTTTTTATCTGTGCAAGACTATCCCGTATACATTAAATGTGCCCTTCAAGTACAATTGCCAAAAAGAGAGACAGAAACATCTATAATCTGAGGATCCCTTGAACTTTTCAATATAATCATGCCTTGGCCAATTTTAGCTTTATAACAATAATTTGAGCCCTCTGTACCAAGTGGATTGAATGTGTCTCCAAAATATCAAAGAAAGAGATGTATGCAACCCTACTTGACGTATGACTTATCCCATAGTTTATGTCTGCCTCAAAAGCTAAAGAAAGATGGGTTCCATCAAGAAACTGAAAAGAAAATAAGCAAAAGCACATGCAAGGGAAAAAAAGAGCAAAAAAAGTCCCTGTAGAGGTGGGTTTTAAACAGATAAGCAAAGGCTTATGAAACAAAGCAATTAATATTTTATCATATCCCCATATCTACAACTATAATCATACAACGAGGTGAAAAATAATGGTTAATGGACCCGTACGTGTTTTTGTAATTGATGTCATTTTCATATGCAATGACGCTGAAGTTGCAAAAGCCTTGAATAGGCTCCATCTGGTCGACTGATTAGGTTGCTATGGCTGCCTTGTTCCACAATGCGTCCATCTTGTACAACGCCAATGCTGTCCACTCCTCGTATTGTGGACAATCGGTGGGCCACTAAAACGGTGGTTCGGCCTCTCAACAGCCTCTCAAGTGCTTCTTGTAGCACGCATTCTGATTCAGCGTCAAGAGCGCTTGTGGCTTCATCGAGTAGAAGTATTGATGGATTCTTTAGAACAGCACGTGCAATTGCTATACGTTGTTTCTGTCCTCCAGAGAGTTGGACTCCCTTTTCACCTACTGAGGTTTTATAACCTTCGGGCAATCCACTAACAAATGCGTGCACATTTGCTGCTTGTGCTGCTTCAACTACCTCTGCTTCAGTAGCCCCGTCTTTACCATAAGCAATATTGTCGAAAATGCTAGCTGCAAAAAGTGCAGGCTCCTGCTGAACCAAACCAATTTTGAGCCGGAGAGATTTCAAGTTTAACCTCCTAATATCTTTTCCATCAATTATAACTTTCCCTGCCATTGGATCGTAAAACCTCTCGATTAATGCTATTACTGAACTCTTTCCTGATCCGCTAGCGCCAACTAGAGCTTGGCTTTGGCCAGCACGAATTCTAAGGTTGAAATCCTTAAACACAAGTACATCTGGTCGTGAAGGATACACAAAGTCAACATGACGGAGTTCAATCTCACCACGAATTGATTCAACATTCTCAGCTTCAGCATCATCAGGATCTATTTTTGTTGAGCGATCAAGAATGGAAAATACAGAGCCAACAGCTTCACCACCTCTTATGATTTCGGGTGCAAGGCTGACGGTTTCAGCAACTGAATTGGCTGTGATAACTAAGACTACGAATACCTTAATGACCTTAGAAAAGGTAGAGGCGCCTTTGTTAACAAGGTGGGCACCATACCAGAGTATTAGAGCTTCAGATGCATAAAGAGCAAGCTGAGATAGACCAAAAAGGAAACCCGAAGATTGACTGCGGCTAAGGCTTCGACGCTGTGGGACCCGGAGTTCATTACAAAACAAAGAAAGAACTTTTTCTTGGGCATTGAATGCTGCAACAGTTCTAATGTTGCTTACTCCCTCCCCTGCAATCATGCTAGTTTTTGCATGCGCCTTGGCCGTGTCTCCAGCAAACCCTTTAAGAGAAAGTTGCTGTGTAATTCAAAAGTATCAGAATTGTAAGGACACTGTTTGATTAGCAAACAATAAATTTCACATAGATGAGAATGCCAAAGTAATATATTTTCTTACCACAATTTGGTGGGCTTACGCATAATTTATAGGTTTAATATACAATGATTCTATATCAGCAGTTAAAATTTACCTATAATTCACCTCACACACGCTGCACGTAGATATTCTTGTTATTTTGATCTTAATTTGATTTCATTTTATATAAGCAATACACTTAAAAGTAAATCTTGCCACGCGTACCCATATTCCAATTCGACAATTCGCAGGCATTAACTAGATTTTCAAAATATCAGACATAGAACTGACACAAAATTCTGTGCAGCACCAAAGCAAGGTGAAAACTTTTTAACCTAGAAAGACAAGCAGTCAAGTTAACAAAACAGTTCTCAGTTTCACTGAAGTTGATGGGCAATAATAAAATCTTTGATATTTCATTTCTACTATGCTAGATATTATATTATACAGTTCTTACTTTGTATTTTTCCGTTCATATTTTATGAGTTTCAAGAGTCATGCACCAGAATCGAAGCACGTGCAGAGCACCATAGTGACAAGTTGTAATTGCCCTTTTGCCTTCTAGTTCCGAGAAACCAGTGCATTTGAATTCCAAGATCCAAACAAAAATCACTAGAACTGACAGTCTAGTAAAATAATTTTCTTTTGATTCTATGCCCAAAGTACCCTCCTCACAGGAAAAATTATCTTACTGAAATGACATCGTCAGCAGAGATTTGAGGGCGTTACCTGAGCAAAATTTGCTAGGACTAGTAGAGGAAAGGTGCCCAGTATAAGAAGTGAGACCCTCCATTCTACAATAAAGGCAACTATAAATGAAGTGAGGAGAGAAGTCATATTCTGCAATATCACCGATATTCTTTCGGCTATTGCAGATTTTACATCGGCAGCATCAGTAGATAATCGGGCTGCAAGAAGGCTTGAATTGTTCTCTTCCTCATCGAACCAGCCAACCTCATTCCTCAAAATTGCTGAAATGAGGAAAAGAAAAATTAATACGATAATATATATAGGAATATTTATCATCGTCCTATAATGTATCTACAAAAGACGCCTTATACCTGCAAGCATCATCCTCCTCACTCGTGTAGTGAGGTTCTCTCCCATAATGCTGAAGAAGTAGTGCTGTATCAAATATGCGACCACAGCATAAAGACCAGCTCCAATATAAATGAAAACATATTCCTTTGTTTTTCGTACCATGGTAGCTGGATTAGTATAGTAGAACACCTCAATCATATTGCTCATCACAATAGCAAATGTTGGACCAATAAATCCAGAAAGAACAGACCCTATAGCACCCATGACTGAATAAGGCCATTCAGGAGCATTTAGTTTAAGAAGCCGGCAGAAATACCCATGTGGGGCGGGATTTTTCCTATCAGCTTCAGTATTAGACACCATCTCTATATGACCATCAGCACCAGTACTGTAAGAATAACTCAAGTTTCTTAAACTGCCAGAGCGGAGGCTGAGAGACTTAGTCGATAACGAGTGGCTTAGCCGTGATGAGCGTGTTCGATGAGCTGAGAGATTTGAAAAATCTCTGTTCCCCACCATTTCCTGGAATCTGATTAAGGATGCATAGGCCCCACCTTTGACAATTAGTTCTTCATGGTTTCCAGTTTCGACAACTTGGCCTTGCTGTATAACTGCAACGGAGTCTACATTTCTTATTGTTGAGAGACGATGAGCGACAACAATTGTTGTCCTCCCTACCATTAGACGATCTAGAGCTTCCTGAACAATGCTTTCTGAACCAGCATCAAGGGCACTTGTTGCTTCGTCAAGAAGAAGTATCTTCGGGTTCTTCAACATAGCTCTCGCAATTGCTACTCTCTGTTTCTGACCACCCGAGAGTTGGACCCCACGCTCTCCCACCTGGACTTGAGTCAAAAAAAATTTAAGACCAACGCGATTAATTCTTTGGATAGAACTAATAAACTGTTAATAATCAAAGCATATTTAACCTGAGTGTTGTATCCATTAGGAAGCAATGTAATAAAGCCATGAGCATTAGCAGCAGAAGCAGCTGCTTCCACTTCAGTCATGGATGCACCAGGCTTTCCATATAGAATGTTCTCGAGTATTGTGGTGGCAAAAAGTGTAGGTTCTTGGTTCACCAAACCAATTTGATCACGTAACCATCTCAGCTGCAGTGTCTTGATGTCCACATCGTCCAGCAAAATTTGTCCTATCCATTTTACAAACAAGATTAAGTACAAACACTATTGAATTAACATGGATATGCATCATCATATAACAGTAGAAAGTCTATCAATTACCTTGATTAGGATCATAAAATCTTTCTATCAGGGAGACAACGGTGCTTTTCCCTGAACCACTACCACCAACTACGGCAACTGTCTTTCCAGCGGGGAAGAAAAAGGAGAAATCTCTAAGGACAATGACATCAGGTCTAGACGGATAGCTAAAAGTTACATTTTTGAACTCAATGTTTCCATTGACATCAGTGAGGCTCTTTCCATCTGATGTCTCTTGAACTATGGAGGGCTTTTGCTTGATAATCTCCATTAGCTTGTATCCAGCTGCTTTGCCTTTGCTGAACGCCCCAAGATTAGAAAACGACTGGCCCAGACTCCTGTAACAACAATCAAATCAAAACCCATAAATTTTTTCTATTCGTTTCTCTCTAAAATTCAAATGATTTTAGCACATGATCTTACATGCCACCGACAATGGCAGAAAAAATAGCAGTGAATGCCTTGCCACCATCCGTCTGTCCATTTCTGATAAATACACCAGCATACCAGAAAACAAGAGCCCACGACATACATGCTATTCCATAGGTACAACCCAATCCAAGGCCTTTAGCCATTCCAGCCTTGTAACCCAAATTTAACGTGTTTTGTATAGCATCTGAATATGCACTCAGGGTGTTGCTCTCACCAACATAAGAGTAGACTGTCCTAACTTGTGCAATAGCCTGCATTTGACATCAAAAGCTTTAGCATGAACGAGGATCAATTAAATAGCAACTTCCTTTTTAACATCACCATAGCATTTCCAAAAATTCGCATTGAAATTTAACTTAGATGATCAATTATACTAGAGTTACTCCAAAAAGGTAAAGAACAGATTACAGCATAATTTTGTATTTTATTATTAAAATTTGATTCCGTCTTCAAAAGAAAGTAGGTTCCCATAATCAAAAGGGTATAGAAAGAACGAGCAAAGAAATAGAGAAGAATTGATTTTATCCAAGGCTCACCTGCTCGGCAATTATGCCAGCATTGGCATAAGATTCACGGCTCTTGGAGGTGAGACCAGTTAGGGTATATGCATACAGACCCCCAGCAAAGGCAATTCCAGGAATCACAGCCACACTGAGTAGAGCCAGCTTCCATGCCGACACAAAACCAACCACCAAACCGGCTAAAAATGTAGAAAGATAATGGATGAAATTCCCCACCTATCATCCCAAAAAAATACACATTTTACTATCAGTAAAGTGATGGTTGTTAGGATTTTAGCAATAATAAATGAAAATAGAATCAAGCAACGAACAGAGCGCACAGATTTTCAGTACTTCACACTCAATATGAGAATTACATCCACTTGTTGCAAATTTTCACTGTAACTTCTCTTCACGGTTTTCTTGCATTCCAAAAATGACTCTCTAGAATATTCGAGTGACATGCTATGTGAATGAATATTCAATATACTCTGAGCTCGAAGTACATTTCAAAAATTTGCGAAGTTCAAAGTCGAGGAATCAGTATACCGTATTGATTGGGTTAGGTTCTAAAGAGTCCAACAACACTTTCATCAATGAACTTAAGCACCATTAGTACTAAATGAACTTAAAAATCAACATTAAATCTGTACTTCAAAAACTCAGAAAGTAAACAGGATTCACTTTATCAGGGTCTACTCTTTCAGGAACCAAAAAGATGATGGCGTGGGTTAACTCAAGCACGCTAACATGCGGAATCCAAATCAAACAGTAGAAAGTAGTATTTAAGGTCCCTCGTTACCTCTTTAGTACAACACTCGACACTTGCACTAAAAGTACACGCTAAATGTGAACAGTGTGTGAGAGAGAAAAAAACATCACAGTAGTGAGAGAAACCTTTTCGCTAATGGCGTCTTGGACAAGAAGAGTGTCGGTTGATACACTGAAAACAATATCCCCAGTTCTTGCATCTGTATCAAAGAACCCAACATCTTGTTTCAATACTGCCTCCAGATACTTCTTCCTCAATGCACCTACTTGCCTTTCTCCAGTATACATCCAGCATGCAATCTCTGTTTAATTATTTTAGATCCCAAAAATAAGTAATTATGCCACAAAATAATTAGTTTCAATGGTGATAGGGATGTGAGATGGGATAAGTATAAAATAAGGAAATAGTACTGAAAAAGACATATCAAGATGAAGAAGACAGAGAGACTGTCGACGGACCACGTGCGACTGATCCGAAGTGAACAGTTTGAACAGAAAAGTCAAAAAACACAAAACAAATCTAACCTGCATATGAAGAGAAACACACCACCAATCCAAGATATACGAAGTAGAGAGCATACTGCATTCATTGTGAAAATCAATTCAATCAGATCTGATAGGTTTATACAATGGGTTCATTTAATTATTCAAGAAAGTGAACCACCTTTGACACTTCTTGAGTCATTTTGTGCAAATCCATTTGGTTTTTACCGAACCCGTTTACCATTTCACCGAACAAAAGGAAGAATACAGGCATGGAAGAGCCATGAATGATGGCACCGATACTGCCAGATATCATAAGAATCCAATCGTATTTATCTGCAAATGAAAAAAGCTGATAATATGGCAAGCTCTGTTCTTTCTTCTCTGTGTCCGGCATTGTTTTTCCTTCTGTGCTCTCAGCCATTTTATCAGATAGCTCTGAATCTCTCTCTACACACCACCCCACCTCACGAAGAAGTAAAAAGATTGGTTCTTGAATACGGACAACTGTGTACAAATGGGTAGTGAGTTTACAGATAAAGAACTTTTATGGTTTAGTATGACTCACTTATTTATATAGAGAGCTTTGATTTCCCGATTGAGAGAGAGGAGTGAATCAGTACGACCAGTGGTCAAACGAGCAGGCATGGAAGTGTATGAGAGAGAGAGTAGCACCGTGTTTGGAAATGTGAGAGCTTATATCGAGAATCGCACTCGCTAAAATCAGAAAATAAAGTAAAAAGTAAAATAAGCACACACTTTTTCAGATTAATCAATTATGTTGGTAGTGTTACCATCTTATGCTTAAAATAGAAGGAAAGTAAAATTTTCTAAAATAATATTCTCAACTGTGACTAGTTACTTTATTACAGATCTTTTTGCACGATACATATCATTTTCTCTAATAAAGTAAAAAAATAATTACTGCATGGCTATATTCATTATGAGATTTGGCAAAAGCAATTGAAAATATTGTGATACCAAATGATAGTAATGGATTGGTTTATTTTACCATCTTGTGACTTTTAATCAGTTAGGCATTATTTTTTACCGTCTCCGTTCTTCAACATAAAGTTGATAAGGGATTACGAACCTCACCTTCCAAAATAAGCCCTTTAAAATAAGT
>CAIGRB010102523.1:6132-17581 GCA_903798255.1 Fraxinus quadrangulata | reverse complement strand
AAAGGATCATCCAAGAGTTATAGTAGTCATGAGCAATATTAACTAATTAAGTTGCTTCTAATGGCCCAAGTTGTTTTCGGGTTGAGCCAATAGATTGATTGTGTTGATAGTTATTTTACTCATTCGGCTTAGGCCTATGAAATATAATCCAAACTGTTTAACATCATTGCCCGTGATTTATTGGGTATCAAAAAAACCCAACAAATCTCCAACTTGATACCAATCAATCTACAAGCAATCAAAACGCAGAGTTAAAGCTTGCATAATCAAGACAAGCAAATAAAATTGGAATCACAGACCTTATCTCGTGTTTCGGACCCGAAACACATACCTACCTGCTTTATATTCTCACAAGGGCTAAGGTCACCCAAGTAGAAGAAGATAATTACAATAATCAATCAAAAGCAAATAAACATACAATGGAGATATCATATATGATAACACAAATCTTTTCAAAAAGGACATGTTCACACAGAACAATAGATTAACACCAAGTTAATCAAGCACATGGTCAACATATATGCAACACTTGCATAAATAACCCTACGACAAAGATTTCATCACACTTATCATATCTCATTCTGTATTGCTCACACCTCGAGAACACATATCTCACCTCATAGCCCGCCATGCTCACAAGACAAACCACTCAACACATGTCTAACTGGTACACATCTATAGATTCTAAGTCCTTGAGATGATCCTCTATTATCACATCACTTCTCCTAACCTAAGTGAATAATGGGTCTCCACCTAACAAAAGTGATAGAAGTGTCTTTCTTACACTTCACATGATTAGGGTCTCTTCTCAAATAAAGAATTCCAACATTTGATCGTATATCCACTCGTGATCAAAATGTCACACTCCACATCCCTGGTACAAACCACCAATATATCCCTAGGCATCTATACTCCATTTCATCAATAGACATACAACACACTGCTAATGCATCTTAACCCACTATACATGCAAACAATTGCACAAAGTAATCAAAATTGCTCTCAAATTCATGCAAATGCACATATCAAACACATTGAAATGCACATATAACCATGCAATGAAATTAAGCAATCACACACACGCAGAAAGGATTACACATAGATACACATGCAATAACTATGTTTACTCTTAATAAACCTCACTAAGGTCATCATTCGACCCTATAACCACATTCACCTCGTCTTTCATCTTACTCTTATGCTTATCATTTCTCTTCTTAGGACAGTCGCTTATAAAATGTTCAGTCTTACCACAACCGTAACATTGTCTACCACTAGACTTTTCTCATCCTTTGTCATTTTCCTTACCATGCTCATCACCCGAGTCACTACTCAAATCACCATTGTCTTGAGTTCTACTCAAATTCATCTACTTGAACTCCATTCTACTCCTCATCATATGCAACTCACCACTTCTCTTATTTTCTTTTTTAGCTTTAATCTCTATCTCCTTACTTGTACGGGTATCTATGACAATATTGGGTGTTAAAGTTTGACTGCATAAGAGAAATTACGAAAGGATAAAAAGGTAGCTTCTCATATTCATCTTCATCTATCGAATATCATTCTTCAGAAAGTTTTGAAGGAGGTTTCAGCAGCTGCTCTATGGTTGAAGTTGGAGCAATTATGCATAACTAAAAGTTTAACAAGCAAATTGAACATCAAGCAGTGTTTATACTCTCATCGAATAGTAGAAAAATGATAATTGGAAGATCATCTGACTGTGTTTAAAGAGATCGTTGCTGGTTCGAAAACTTTGAAAGTAGAGTATGATAAAGAAGATTTGGATTTGATCCTATCGTATTCGTTGCCCACTTTATTTTCTTCATTTAGAGACACGATCTTGTATAGTCGTGATACTCTCATCATGGACAAGATGTATGATGTTTTGTATTCAAAAGAGAAGATGAAGCATCTGATTTTTGAGGCTAGATATGGAGAAGGCCTGGTTGCTCATGATGGTTTTGGAAGGGGTAGGATTTGTAACTACTATAAGAAGGAGTACATGAAGAAGGATTGCTACAAATTTCTGAATAAAGAAAGGATGGCTGCAAGCAGATATTCAAATATATTAAACTAAGCAGACCTCGCGAAGAACACTGTAAGTGATGGAGATTTCTTAGCTATTTCTAACATTGAGTCTAAATCGGAAGATGATTGGATTCTTGATTCAGCATGTGCGTTTCATAAGTGTCCTAATAAGGACTTGTTTGCTACATATGAAACTGCTTTCAAAGGTGTCCTAGTTATGGAAAACAACACATCTTGTCGGGATGCTAGAATTAGTACAGTCAGATTGAAGCTTTTGGATGGGATAATTAGAACACTTGGTCAGGTTCGACATGTTCCAGATTTGAAGAAGAATCTCATCTCATTGTCTATCATTGATTCAAAGGGTTATGAGTTCTTTGTAGAAGTGGAGNTTTCTCGTGGAGTCAAATTCTCATCAGTACGGGTCAAGGGAATGGCCCCCTGGCCTCTGATATCCATATAAAGGACACGACGAGCATAAATACCCTCTTTAACTTCTATTCTAACGGACTGAATATCTTTTATAAGGAATCGGAGGAATATGCGACGATTTTTTCCAGGAAATCCCCAACGAAAAATACACACTATCCCTTCCTTTCTATCGAATCGATCATAACCACTACCTACATTCCAGGAAATTGTGCACCACAAATAGGAACTAATAAAGAGACCCGCGATCCCGTAGAAAGA
Source organism: Fraxinus quadrangulata (assembly GCA_903798255.1). Classification (NCBI taxonomy): domain Eukaryota; kingdom Viridiplantae; phylum Streptophyta; class Magnoliopsida; order Lamiales; family Oleaceae; genus Fraxinus; species Fraxinus quadrangulata. The sequence continues at coordinate 14,860 of CAIGRB010102523.1, read as the reverse complement.
CATCACGATCCCTTGTGGAAAAAAAATGATTTGCTGAGACGCCACTCTGATTCTTCTCTTTGATCCTTTCCCCGCTTCTCAAGGAGGGGACTTTCTCTCCCAACCAAGGGTAGAAGTAAGCGAACTACTCCTTCCCACTGAATTTAATGAATTAAACTTAATTAAGGTCAAAAAAAAGTTTTATAAGGTCACTGTTCACTCTAAAATAGAAAATGAATTTGATACAATTCAAAGCACAAGTCTAGTACCGTGGTGGATATTCAGTTTGGTACAATACCTTTAGGAACTTGTAAATGGTCAGACTTGAAGAATACTGCTCAATGGAGTTTATAAGATATGGATAATGCCCCTTTGCCACCATCACCTACGGTGTCATTGTATTCAATTGTTAGGAATGGACCTAGTGAAAAAAGGTATGTGAATGCTGATTTTGTTGAGCATGCTTTAAGTGGAGTAGACTGTGTACAATCTAATAAGAGGCATTCTTTAAAAGCATTTGAGTTTGATTCTGCTTTGGAGTGTATACAACCCAATTTGGTAAATTATAAAATCATTATGATTTTTGGGAATTTGAGATAATTCTACAAGAGTAGTACTTGGATTCATTAGAAGATGTGGAGTATTGTGTTTTTTTGGAGAAATTAATTTTTTTCGTTATTGTTAAAAAAATCAGTTCATTTTTTGGTGAAATTCGTGTCAAGGTGGAGATTGTTGAAATTTGGATGAGACCCATATTTCTTTGTTGAAATGTTTGAAGTATTGAAGAATTTCGTTCAGAAAAATTCAAGTTTGGAATGCTATTGGAGTCCTATGTCAAGTTGAAATTATATTTTGAAAGTTCATTGGGAGTTGAAAATTGATATTGAAGTTGAAGAAGAGTTTGGAATGGAGAAAGCAACTTGGAGCAAAAAAATAAAATAAAATTCGAACACCCGGTGCCGTAGCACCTGGTATGGGCGCCGTGGGGCTACCTGTTCTGTTCCCTTTTTCCTCATTTTTCATTCCTACTTCGTTTTGAACTCAATTTTTTGGCATTCTGCTTCATCACAATTCTACCAAGAGGGTTTAGACGTCCTCTACATGATCCCTATAAATATTAGGTTATTCTATATAATTTTATAAGTGTGAGAAAATAGATTATTGGAATTATACGATCTATTGTAATTTCTCTCTTTTCTATTATGCTTGAGTTAATAAAATCTCTTAATTCCTCTATCAATTTCTTGTCTTTGTTATTCTTTTACTTAATCAAATACTTTATTATTGTGAGATATATATTTAACATCTCAATCCGGTGGTTTATTTCACAACAGATTGTTTCAAAAAATTATTTTTACGATGATCAAGTAGATATCAATGGTAAAGTCGTTAGGTCGAATTGGGTTGCGGACTATGCAACCCGAAAAGATATACCCTGAACTGACTTTGCAAATTTTTTATTTATTTTATTGTTTAAAGTTTTAAACATCCAATAATTGGTCTCTAGTTAATTCTTCAAAATTATCACCAGTTAAAAAAAAAAAATCCATACGAAACCCTTCAACAAACAAATCATTGTTAGGTTCTAAAACTTACCTTAAGTAACCAATCATTGGTTACTAGTTAATTCTTCAAAAAAAAAAAATCAGTTAAGAAAACTGTTGGATTTTTTGATATCCAATAAATTTCAATGAATGATGTTAAACAGTTTGGATTATATTTTGTAGGCCTTGGCCGATGAGTGAAATAACTATCAATACAATCAATTTATAGTTTCAACCTGAAAACAACTCGGGGCATTAGAAGCAATTTAATTAGTTAATATTGCTCATGGACACTATAATTCTTCAATGGTCCTTTTAATGTGCTAGCCCATTACTTTGTTTCTTGGCCCAATTGATTATACAACCTAACCTCTATATATATGCTCATTTTCTAGTGTTTGAACCATGTGTGCTTTGTGAATGAAAGAGAGAAAATGTGGCTGCTTCTTATTATATCTTCTTCGTGCTCTCTGCCTTGCCTTTCTCTCTACCTTTGTGGCTTCTTTTACAAACACCACCATCTTTTGTTCTTATGGGTATATTAGAAGTGGCAACCAAAGAGTTATAATATTAGTTGTTGGGTTGGAGAAATTGGTTGATTGTGTTTGATATTGGTAAGTTGAACTGAGCCTAGATTTCATCAAATCGAAGGTCCATTCCGCGACAAAAACTCTATGTGAAATCCTCCGGCCACCAACACATTGTCGGTTGCTAAAAACGTACCTTCCGCCACCAACAATTGGTTGATAGTTAATTCTTCAAAAAGTATCATTCCATGCAAAATCATTCAACAACCAAGTCGTTGTTGGTCGCTAAGACTTACCTTCTACAACCAATTAAAAATTACCAGCCAAAAAAATTCTATGTGAAATCCTTCAGCGACTAACACATTGTGGTTGCTAAAACTTACTTTATCAACCAATTGCTAGTTCATTCTTTAAATAATAATTAGTGAAAAAATTCCATATGAAATACTTCAGCGACCAACAAATTGATGGTTCGTAAAACTTGTTGCAACCAATGATTTGTTGCTAGCTAATTATTCAAAAATTATCACCAACCAAAAAATTCTATGAAGTTACATTTAGTGAACAATGATCAGTTGCTAAAAATCCAACTATATGCACAATAAATAAATAAATAAATAAAAATAGTGGATTTATTCCACTAGGGGCTTCAGTGACAACTACATGTTTGGTTATTGAAAACCCATTATTGGTCTCTATATAATCTATTTCCAGCAACTACTTCATATTAATCAATAAAACCATGTAAAAAGAAAAAAATCGGGGTATATTCCTGCCAAGAGCTTCAACGACCAAACAAGAATTGGTCATTGAACCAATATATTAGCGACAAAATATTGGTCACTGAAATTGTCTTTTAAGCAAAAACAAATGCAGGTTTTTCCGTCCTATTCATTAGCCACCAAATGGTGTTTGGTCGCTATTATTTAGAGTAAACAACCAATTGTTGGTAGCAATTGGGAATAAAAACAAAATAGCCTCGTTTTAACCGACCCAAATCACTACCAACCAATGTTTGATCACTGAAAGTATATTATAGCAACCAACTTTTTGATAGTTAAATATTTGGTCAGTGGAGCTCATTTTTTGTAGTGAATGCCAAAGGCCATTGTTGTCTGTCGCATTTCGCTTGCCCATTATTGGTGGAATTATGGGGGACCATTTTCCACAGAGGTCACGTAGATTGTAAACTATATTTCTAATTACTCTTTATCTTTCTACCAACATGAGAGCATGAAAAGATATTAAGTTCAAATCTCTCTAACAATCATTGAAAATGAAATTATACGTGTTAAGATTTGATGGAAAAAATAGACCTGCTTAAATTAAGAAAAATGTTGAAAATAATGTCTAAATGATTTACATATAGGCCTATTTGCTAGATAAGGTGTTAGAGAAGGAGTATTGAAGATATTACTTAAATTGTTACACATGTATATCATTTGATTATTTTCTCAACATGCGTCATTAGACTTAGGCAAGATTAGGTTTTTCCATTAAAATATAACTTGTGTACCATTTCATATAAATGGGCAATGGCAGAGCTTGCCGACGGGCTCCGGCAGCCCCTCATGCTGGGTCCATCGGTAAAAAATTTTTGCCCTTATTTTTATGAAAAAAATAAATAGGGAGAGAAGGCACCAAAGAGGAGGTTATGTGGCCTGGACTAGAAGGTGCACTGACGTGGGAGTGGAACGGCAACTCTTGATTTCATCTAAAAATTCATCGGTGGCGGTAGAGAGATTTTAAAGCTCTTGTTCCATTTTTTCTTTGTGGGAGTACAATGTGAATGGGTAGTGACTGGTGATAAAGGATGGGGATATGTGTTATGGAAAAAGGCTTGACTGTAGGAATTTATATCATCATTGCCTTTGATGACATTACATTCACTTTTATGAGGAACACACATCACACATGATGAAATTATTTACATTAGAGGTCACTCAATTTTCACTCAGATTGTCACTTAACTTCAATTGGAAGCAATGAACTCGCTAAACTTTAATTTAGAAGCAAACAAGTAACTCTATTTAGATTCAATTAATGTGCCTACAAAAATTAGCTGATATGTCCTTGCCAATTAAAGAAATGTCAACGTATTCATCCCATTCAAGAGATCAATAACACTGAAGGTAAGTCGAACTTCAATCTGGATCACTGAAATCATGAATTATGCAATCCCACTCCAATAGCTACGATACACTTTATTACATCCTTACCACATAAACATTCATTTTAGCCTTGTTAGTTTAAGTACAACAGCGACTAATGGAAAATAATGAGATTCAATAATTTTCCAAATTCGATCGTAAGCAAACAATCATTTTATCTGACATTATAGAAACAATCGAACATAAGATACCCAATTGGAATACAAATAAACCAAAACAATTATACGTGAATATAGTTTCTCTAGAAGGCCAAAACCCAGAAAAAAAAAAAGATGTCATAAGCAATTTGAGATTTTATCAGACGAATGAAACAAAACTTGACATGGAGCATAGATAGAATGTTGATACAAGTGAAGTAAGCAATTGATCCAGTTAAAGCATAGTGGCTTTATTGCTCCAAATTGAAGTTTAGTGACTCAATCGCAACAGGGTGGAAAGATCAATGACTCGATTACAACGAAGGTGGAAGTTCTATGTCCTCTAGTGTGATTAATTTAATGACCAAGATGGAAGTATTAGCAGAATCCAAATGCAATGGCTTGATCCCTTTACAATTAAAGTTTAATAGCGTAATTGCTTCAAATTGAGGTTCAAAGAACCCTATTGCAATTAAGAAAAATATTCAATGATCTTCAATGTAATTAATCTATTATTTATTTTCAATGCAATGCATCACTTACTTCCTATTGTAACTGTTGATGGTCAACAATCAATGGTCAAAGTCCGTCCTAGCTCACTAGAGATCCTGGATTCACCACTGTAAATGGGTGAGTTTCAAACATAAATCCTTTACCTGCTTTCTCACTATTTGGATAGGAAAACTTTCTAGCTTCATCATGTATATATGTTAAGAGTTTTCTTGTTGTTGGAAGTATAAGAACATGTAAAAAAAAAAGGTAGATTTCTCTTCACTTGGCCTTTGTTAAGAATATCTACACATAAATATAACTCGTGTACCATTTCATATATATGGGTGAGATTCAAACCTAACTCCTTCGCCTGCTTTGTCACTATTTTGATAGGAAAACATTCTAGCTTCATCATGTATATACGTTATGAGTTTTCTTGTTGTTGGAAGTATAAGAATATGTAAAAAAGTAGATATCTCTCCACTTTGCCTTTGTTCAAAATAGCGATGCATAATTAACTAATAATATGAATGAAAAATACAATTGTTTTTGTAGAATCATTTGGGCACAAGCCATCTTGTGTCCTACTAAAGATATGGTTAATCTTGTCTATTAATAAAAATTTACTTGGCATAGTGTTGACGGTAAAAATCGAATCAACAAATCCTCTCACATAACCATGATTTTCTCTTCCTAAGCTCATTAGTTTCGATACTCAAACTTGGATAAAGAGGAAAAATAGTTATTTGAGAGGGAAATATTTGAATTGCACGCAATTATGGTATTATAGATTTCCCTCCAAACTTTGGGACATCTCGATCATTTACTAAATGTGACGGATGGTGATCCATATTGGTTGCCTTATAACCAATTCTGTTGTGATATCACGTTCTATTCGTTAGACCACATATATTGTATTAACAGCCTGTAGCCAACCTGGGTGGATGAAAGTTTCACTAAGCTAGTGCGAACCATTTTATATTTTTATTACTTTGCGTATTATCAGAAGATTTGCCGATAGTCAGCCGAGTTCACGGATTGAGTTATGAAACTTATCTGTGGGGATTGCTATATTCTTCTCTTGGTCGGACATCAACAAATAGTCCTCGAGGCTCGGTTTGAATATTCATAATAAATCTAGGACTTGTATTTTTGTGGCCTTGCATACTTATTTGTACTTTCCTCTGTTGGTAGGAGTTGACATAGGCCATGTTGAAGGGACATGTCATGATTTTTCGTGCACTAGAGTACGCTTATTTGCGTGTTTCTAGATTAATGCTCCAAAGGCATTTAACGCGCATGATAACTACACTCAATCTCAATTGTATCTTTTTGAATGCAGGTCAGAAGATGGCCACGATTATGAGGAGATTTCGAATGGTCGAGACCTATTATTAATTTATCTGATGCCCTAAGCCTTTCGTCTGAACCTATAAATATGCACCTTCTTTTAGTGTTCCTTACATTTTTACGACTTCTGTACCCTGATCCTATTTTGTGGCGATATTTTTGCTTTGTAGTGGTTCTATTATCCTTTGTTACCTTTTAACTTTTTTCTTTTTCAGGTACGTTCTTCTACTTTATATTGCATTATGTCTTGCTTATTTTTTATATCCCATGAGTATTTACCAAGGTTTTTAGGAAGTTTTGAGTGAGATTCAGGGTTGTCTTTTATGATATAGACTTATTGTGTTCTGAATATTTTCAACGGATATAGGGTTCAGACTCCTCGCTTTGTCACCGTTTTCGTCATACTCTTTTATACTATTTTGTAAGAAAAGAACTTTTCCTTACTCAGGGTGATTGGGGGATTTAATCCCAATGATCTTTGTTTATTGTTATTTCTTAATTTATGATGGATATGGAAAATGCTAATGTCATATTAATTGTTTTATATGCACATGTATTCTCAATATCTATATCGGCATGAAGATTGATTTTAACGCAACTCCCAAGCCCTAGAAAACTTTGGCTCATCTTTCTCCAAAGGACTTGGCCTCTAGATTGCAAAGAAGTTTGCAAAGAAGCTTATCCTGGAGTAAAGGAAGAATCTAATTGATGCTCATCTCTTATGAGCTATTGTACTTCATCATGATTAGCAGATAGAGTATGAGATTTGTGTTATGTAGGCTCATAAACTGGAGAAGAAAGTTGATTCTTTGGAAAAGAAGGAAGCTTCCTTGGAGAAGGCAGATGCTTCCTTGATAACTAATGTTAAGTTGGTTTCCAAAGATTTGGAACTGGCCAAGGGGAGCCACGCAGCTTATATTACCAAAAATGGTAACAAAATTTTGTACCTCAGAGAGTAACTTCAAAACGACAGGGCTGATCAATATGCTCGCTCATGTTCTTAATCCACCACCATATATATGATTGTAGAACTACGGCCCTCCGATATGTAAGTATAGTTGATCTATGTATTGTAAGTGTGTGAAAGAAAGAGTGTGTGAAAGGAAGACATTTACAGAAACAAGGAAAGAGAGTGTGATAGAGTAAGCGGAGAGAATATAGGTGAGGTGTAAGTGTATTTTGTGGTAGGCATGCATATTTTTGCTCGAGTAAATTAGTATTAGTATCTTGGTATTCTTTTGTTATCCAATTAAATTGTGTAAATTGATTTCCTCGATAATAAAATAATGTTATTTGTGATTTAAACTTAACAGAGCATGTGAATTAAGTAGGGACACGACCACATTCCTCGTCTCCAACCCGGACAAATAGTGACTTATTCATTTGTGTTGCCTATTTATGTCCAAATAATTCATTTGCTGCTTTTGGCTAGAACAAATTGTTTTGACTATGTGAGTATTATTCACAGATTTTAACGCAACTGATATCTTGAGATTTGATGCTCAACTAGATACATATTCTTCATATGCGCACTAATTAAGATATTGGAGGATTACAAGGCTTTCGTAATCTTGCACAAAAGTTGGTAGCGAAAAATAAATATAAAGCGTATTCATTAGTTTACATGTTTATGAAATTGACTTTAATTATTCTCATGGCTACTGCTATAGTTGAAAAATTATTTTTTACGATGACTTATTCAAAAATCATCTGCTCAATCGAATTGGAGAGTAGAGATTGAATGACAGTTTGATTGCATATATTGAGAAGTATGTATTTGATAGTACTAAAAATGATGTCATTATGGAACATTATTAAAGTTACGGGAACACATAGAGAACAATTGTAATAAAATATCGAATATTTTAATTTTTTCACAACTTTTCTTCATGTTTGATTGTGGTCATTAACTCAAAATGTATGTATCAGCCACTGATCCCATCTACCACTATTTATAGACTACACCCTCATGTCCCTGGCATCAATGATTAGAGCTAGACTCAATCCATCGTAACTCATTTGTGGGTATGTCATACTCGAACCTATCATTACCATATGTGGCTACAATGGGATAATACATATATCAACTTCCATGCTTATGAGGATATTCTTATGAAGAATACCGGAGATAATGTATCACCTTTAGTGAATGCATTTGCTAAGATGTATTGGATTGAAGAGCTGAATTTGAATAATAAGATGTGTAGCTATGTCAAACCTTTTAAGTTTGTTGGACAAGCTTCACGAAACAGAATATCGAATTTACTAATTAAGTACTGGATATGCAAAATAGATACGTATAAGTGAAATTTCCTTAAGGTATGTGCACGCCTTACTGAATTGAAATTCCGCCATAAGTGGAAGACTCATAAATTTATGCCTTACTGAATAGAAATTCTGCCATAAGTGGAAGACTCATACCGTATTTGTCGTTAAAAAGATATGCACTAGGAGATTCAATAACTATGAATACAATGGATTCAATTATACATACCAGATCTAATAATCTAGTAGATTCAATAATGTGT